>JAGDQP010009992.1:0-16081 GCA_022664845.1 Lepisma saccharinum
TTTAAGGGTGGTGGGGATCCTAAAACCCACTACGTCCACCGCCACCAACCTTAAGGCTGTTGCCAGCTCGCGCCAAGTTTCTTTGTTCCTGTTACATGCTGTCACCAACGAACTTGGCTCATCCGTCTCCCATTTCACACCTTTTTAGGGCTAAAGAACTTGGCTCCACTTTTTGCACCTCTGGTGTTTTTGCTCGGATCACTCCTACTACAAGAATAATCAACCGTGCTTGTCAGCAAAATCTTAGCCAGAAAACAAATCTTATTAGTTTTCACTAAAAATCTGCCGAAACGCTTTAAATTCATGTTTTTTTAAAATTATTCTATAACACGGATAATAGGTATCCCTGTTGTGTACGGCGTCTAGTTTAGTTTGCCATTGAGTGGAAAATTACCTTATAGATACTTTCTACCTCGCAAAAACGATGTTTGGAAAATAAATAACAAATTAAGTAACACAAAGAGACAGTTCCTCGAGGCCAAAAAAAGGAACGGGACCCGCCCTGGCTCCGCAACACCCTGTTTTAAAATAATCGTTACGCATTAAAACGTGAATTTCTCAGATCAAAAGTAAATAGGGAGAAATTTCGAAACTTCCATAGCTTCTGAGCTAAAGATGTCCTCTTCTCCAGCAACAATACTAGCATATTAAGATTCCGTTTGAGAAATTAATTTTAAGGCTTTAAGTAACTTTCGGTTCAAGTAATATCAATGAATCTTCTTGTGTTAGGAAGGGGAGCCATATTTACCTGATAAATAGGATTTGTTAAGTACTTTTAGTGGATATGTAACATATTTGTGTTTTGATCCCCCTAAAATTTTCATCATTCTTAACTCTGTATGCAATAAGCGACATTACTCTTTTATCAGCTTCAATTATTTTTTACAGGTGAGTTTAGTGACATCTTTTGTCAATCTTGCTCTCTACACATGTTTTCTAGTAACAAGTATTTTCTATTACAGCATACCAAGTTTTATCAGTAACCAAGTGATAATATCATGAACACTTTCACTTTTTGCACAGAGGCTTTGTTAATATCTTATGATTCACTTCTTAGAGCCACCGAAGGCTATTTCCAGGTTTTCTGTTCAGGTCCAGACATTAGTATTTCAATAAGTGATGTTTAATCACTATAAATACCGTGCTCTTTACTTATTATTGTTGAAGTGCCAAAAATATCAGAAACCAAGTGACTTTTTTTTTTCATTCTCCTTGACAGAAAAATTATAAAACTTTGTACCCAAGATTTCCATAACTTTCAGGAAACTGAATTGTATGTAAAATGAATAGACGTCATTTTTTATAATCTTCCAACTTAATGGGGTCAATTTTGATTTGCATGTTTTATTCATGACTGGGATTAATACCAAAGCTTTTCTTATGTCAATCTTTCGTAACAGAAAGGCAAAATTACAATACTATCTGTCTTTATATATTGGTAGTGCTACAGTTTTCGGAGTCTGCTCATATAGTATTTCAACAAATTTTATACCTTTGTACTGGGTGCTAAATAGATCTTCACTAACTTTACCATCTACAAAGAAGCGGGGTGTCCATTTTTGTTTTAGAGTTTGTACTCCTAGTAAGTACGAAACAATTGCAGGTAACCTCTAGAAAAGTTCCAATCCAAAAGCAGAGATAATCCACAGGTTAAATATATAGTAGTAAATGGAACTGAAAATGAGTTTTTAAGAGAAATAACTTTTCTTAAGTAACTACTCTTCTTATGTGATAAAGCGTTTACATTACGATTTCAGATTTGACGAGTGTATATTCAAGATTTGAGGCGAAATATTAACATCCGGAAGTCAAATAGAAGAAGGTGGACCACAAATGCCACGAACTGAAGAAGATTTACAAGATAGTTTACTCGCTCTGTCTGATGTGGCATCCGGAAAGGATCCACAATAATTGTCCTGGCCTAACCAGAGTTTTCCAGGATGGGAAAGTGCAAACATTTTTGGAGGTTACTGCTGAACCAAACATTATTCTCTCTAGACTTGTACTCCTTGGAATCTACTAATCTCGAAACCTCTAATTAAACCAGAATGTCCCGAAACAACAAAAGGTTGTAAACTGACCCGTAGATCAACAGCCTTATTAATATCGATGCATTAAAATACATTCATGAATGAAATAAGATCCTTAATTTAATTTAAATTTATTCATAATTATTCGGCAGAAATTGTAGCTATGACCTAAGCCCGCCAGAAGCATAAAGAATAGCGTCCGTCGGCGAGTGTTCTGCTGAGAAAAGAAGTGGAGAATCTAACATTCAGAGTCATACTAAAGTTACATTTTCAATCGGTATTCAACATACAAAAATAAAGGAATCCCGTGAGAGAAAAAAAAACAGAAACGGGACTCAAACCCGTGTGTCTTCCCAGTAGCAATCTGGAGTCCGCAACATTAACCACTGAACCACAATGACTGGGTTTGTACAAATACATATTCTTTTTAACTTTTAGTTTAATTTTAAAACAAGGAACAAGTTCTAAAAATCCATTATGAAAAGTAAAAATAGAAGTAATAATGAATATTGAGTGGAAAAAAAAAATACAATTTTTAAAATCGTTTAGTAAGAGTCGATTCGTTGACCGTTAAGAGGAAATGAGGATTGAGAGATTGTAAGTAGACCTTGTCGGCCAAGTGGTGGAGTGGGAGGGAGCGATGAAGACGGGAGAGTAGAACCAATAGCGGTAGCCAAGAATAGAGAAGTGGTACGTGCAGATAATAAAATTAAGCCTGGTTGCGGAAATTACATTAAAGCGGGGAGGGGGGGTGGGGAGATAAAATGGGTTGAGGGGGAACTATGCTATTAGCATAACTACCTCGCCATTCTCCTAGCCTCCGTGGCCGCATCTTCATCCTTTCTCCAAAAGCATTCCGCCCCTCTCCCTTAACTAGATGAAAGGGACGAATCAAAATGGCCAATATCTGAAGATAACTTTTACGGCTGTTTCAGGGATGCTTTGGACTGGGTACTGAATAGAGAAAGGGGGAGGGACTGTAATATTCCTGCTTAAAGAGCGTCTGATAGAGTCTTCGAAAGAAATTACCTTAAAAGCTCTACGATATTAATGAGGTTGCTATCGTAATATTCATCATGAAATACCTGTAAATGTCAGCAGTAATTGTTCCTATGTTCTATGAAATATCTTCACTTGAAAGGGAGTTGTTGGTTAGTGTACGTTCAGAGCGTTCTTTAGACTTCTGTACCAACAAGTTTTATTACCAATACGAAATCGGATCTCTCATCCTCCTCCTTTTCCGTCTTTTTCTTCTTCTTCTTCGTATTATTATTATTATTATTATGTCTTTTCCAATAAGTATCTTAGTGAATATATGAAAGCGTTGGATTGAAGATGCCCTTGAGCTACATTACAAGCAATAACTTAATCGTTAATGAAACAAGTTAAGTAATGGTTAGACAAAACAAAAGCGGCCCCTATAAGGTTTCGGCTTAAACTTAGGACGATCTCAATGACACCTTATGAAAGTGCATCAAGGGAAATGTTACAATAGTGACAATTTGGATATTGGTATGGAAATTTCAAGTGTGGGCGAAGAAAGATTATTAAAGTCCGAGAAGTAATAGCGAAACTTCGACTGATTTCTCGGAAGTGCATATAGTACAAAGATACCATAGTAAAAAGGATGTAGGGTCACCAGAATCAAATGGTTGAGTAAACCTAGGTCGACGAACTTAATCTTAAGTCAGTTTCTCTCTGCTCATTTTTGTTTACGCCCTGGCGTGCGCTACAGATCGAGTGTATATATTTCATACATAAAGGTTATAGCGTTATGAGATTAAATGATCCGTTCAGTTGCCTAACGGGCCAAGTCCATTTCAACAAAATTTATAGGAACACTTTCTCTGAGCTCATATCTGTGGTTTAATCCATCACATTCATGATTTGCCAAGACAGATGGTAAGATTGAACCTTCAGTAGGTTGAACGAGGTCTAAACCCGTTTGCCAGGTGAAAGATTATCACTTTCAGATCCATTTAAGTCGATAAACCCTCTTTCCAACAAAAATGGACATGGCCCGATAGGCAACTGAAGGGCTGACATAAGGACAATGGCCAAATCCGTTGACGTAAAATTTGTCCTATAACAGTTGACTGCCAAACAGTAGCAACATTAAAACAGGTTTGCCCAAAGAGATATTATGTATTCAATGGTCGTACCATGGTCATTCAAGACGATCCTAAATTCAATTTCATAATTTGAAGTTGATGAATTTCACAAGATGAAAACAAAGGAAGAGTGTCTTTAAAGAGTACAAATTCACCGTACACTTTTGGTGAAATAAGTATCAACATTAAGAAGTCTTTAAAGAACTTAGTATTGTTGTTACTATGATCCTGAGCATTCTCGCCAACCACTATGATCTGTTAAAGAACATTCACTGATCTTCATTTCTAAGAGAACAAATATAGAAATAAGTTACGGGCGAAAAATCTTGAGATCACATTCCCAATCGCACTAGAAAAGAGAATGGGGAAAGAATTTCCTTTCTAAATAAACTTCCGCAGTGGACCCTTGTAACTTGGTGCTCTACAGATGGCCATCTAGGTCACCTAACCTAACGACGTGTGATGTTTTCCTTCTGGAGAGGTTCTTGTGCCAGCAGCATTACCAACAACTCTGACTGAACTGAAAATCCTCATTCTTACAGCACTGAAATCAGTCACAACGGCCATACGGAAGCGAGTATAAACAGGAATTCGATTTTCGTCTTTATGCAAATTCGATAATCGAATGATTGAATGGTAGTTCGTTTTAAGAAAATGATTGACTGATAATACGTCGATAATAGAATGATTGAGTGATACATTCGAAAAATCGAAAGAATTAATGATAATTTGGCAAGCGAATGATTGAATGGTAATGCGACAATCGAAATATTAAATGATAATAGATAATCGAATGATCAAGGAATTGGATAATCGAATAACTTAATATTCGTCATTAAAAGAACTTTTGCTCTTGAGAATATTGAACATCTTGAATCAAACGAATCAAATGAATCACTCCAAATATGACTTTTTCTAAGCTCTGAAATTTCGTCATATAACCATCATTAAAACTTTTATAATTTATGTAAGTCCTAGTGACAAGCATTTTTTTTTTTTTTGCCACAAAGAATAAAACAAAAAAGAACAGTTAAACAAAGATGAAGATGAAAAATAAAAAGAAAGATATTGCCATATCTCAATTCACGTCTGCGGAATTCGGCGAAAAGCTAGATAATCAATATCGAAAATGAAACTTCTTAACCTTTCAATAGGTTTCCGGGGATAAGGGTCAATCCCATTTCTCCTCCTTCTGCTAAACCCACCAATCAAACAAGAGAACTATTTTGAAGAAGTAAGAAAGAAGGAAAGAAAGAATGTTACTTGAGATCCTGAAAAGAATCCAATTTTCTCACATCCTGACACAGTATCTGTCCAATCAGCCTCTGCTGTATCCTCAATGCATTACCACACTCTTGTACTCACGATCCATAGCATCTGTTCCTGACGGACAATAATAATAATAATAATAATAATAAGAATCTTTATTTTAAAGTACAGTGAGGAGCCATTCGAATACAGCACAACGCTGGGCCCATAATTAAACGAGTACAAATAAAAACCTAGAGAAAAAGGTAATAAAATAAAAAGAACTGATGATTCCGTCCAATAGCGTAAAATTGGACGGATCTGGGACATTTTCAACTATGCTGTAACTACGCTGCACTATTATGTTAATGTAAATAGCTATATCGTAGGGGATGTGTTTCAGGAATACAATAAACGAACGAAATTTTTTTTGACCAACTGTGCACATAGTTAGAAAACATTAAAATGTGTCCGATGTCACCCCGTGTGGTGGGGTGACTTCAGACACGATAGTATTTCTGCATAATAGTCTGAAGCTGTGTCGCTATGGTGTCAAATAGGACCGTAATCAATATTTGATAGCAAAAAGGAAAGTTATCATACATTTATTTGAATGCTTTCATAGCTTCGTTTACACATTTACAACCATATTTAACACAGTGACATACAAATATTCTTTAAACTTTCAAAAGAAAAATACATATTGGTTTGAAGCAATCGAACAATAGAGAACAAGAATTTTTCAAACAAGAAAGTATTGCACACACAACCATGTTCCGTTTCTCCATAAGTGCTTCAGATTAATATAGGCTTTTCTTGGAAGTAAAACTTACCCCCTTACTTCACGAGGCTTAGCTAACGTTCGGAAAATCTCTTCTTTGCCAACCCTATCTTCATCATCAACGTGCGGAAAAACGAATACCGATCGACTGTTTAAATATAGACGAAGAAATTTCACCTCCACATTCGTCACAACTCCAACATACTGTCTTGCAAATTGTTTCCCATCCCTTCGAGTAGTAATAATTGACCACAACAAATGCCTCTACGTCCAACACGTCTTGTCGCTTCACACACTTCACTTTCCATGTCTTTATTTTCTTGGGGATCATTTGGTTCTACTTCCTGTCTCCCACTTTCCCTAACATCCTGTCCCACAACGGACTTTCAGGGGGAAACGTTGATCATTCTCCTTCGAACTCTGGCACTAGCTGAAGTCGAGTGTCGTGCATGTCGCAGCATGTTTTCAAAACTTGCTGACCAGGAAGCATAACTTACGCTGCCATTTTCTTCATGACCTTGCAGTTCTTCCAAAACACGATCTGGATTCAAAGAAATTAACCCAGTCGCTTCAAATGCCTTCCTGATATTATCACGTTGATGTGCGGCAATTTTATTCATAGTTTGCTTGAGAAGCGATGGGAACGCATCTTTGGAGAGAGTGCCACGTGCGTATTTCCTCCAATCACATAACAAGTTTTTACATGCAATCTTCAGGGTTCGAAAGAAGCAAACATTGAGAGGCTGCAGTAGATGAGTGCTATTAGGTGGTAGCAGCACAAAAGAGATCTTGTGACGTTCACATTGCTGAATAACTTCTAAGGACAAATGACTCGAAAGATTATCGCCAAGCATGATTTTGGGTCCTTCTTTAGTTCTGAGATACGGCAAGGCAATTGTGGTAAATCAATCTTCAAATACGGCAAGATCAAATCATCCGCTACGATTACAACTGTACCGAGCCCCTTCAGGTCCACCTTCCTTCCATGTATCCCACACTCGTTCCGCTATGGTGGGGGTAGAGTACCATCGCTGGCTGCTGCCATCATTATTGACACACTGGTTTTCGACGAATTGATTACTCTTTCTGCGTGTTTTGTACCTCTTTTGACAATCACCTTTGTTCTTCCTGAATCATCACTTAGGTTAGTCTCGTCGTAGTTAATGATGTTACTGGCTACGGTGTTCTCCAAAAGTGGACGCATATTATCAAAATACTTCTTCACTGTTTCATGGCTGTCTGCAACTTGATATTTTCCCTCAGTCTCACGGCAAGAACGTTGAAATGTCTCTTACAAAATGACCGTGCCCAATTTACACCAGGTAAATTATTGGTAAATCTCTTCTCTCTTCGCCCCTTTCTGTTCAGATACCCTTTTACAAGATACCTTATATCTTCAGATGTAAAAGGGAAACCCCAATTTGCAGCTCTAAGAATGCTATGTACTAACACGTTTTCCTCTTCTGCAGTTAGAACAGTTTGGTCTCCCATAGTTTCTGGTGTGTTTCTTGTTCACTTTGTTTTCTATTGTCGAGCGCGGCACCTGATAAGCTTCAGCTGCTTTGCGATAGGACAGGACAGTCTTCTCTCCTCGACAGCACGAATATCACTTTTAAGTCGCACCGAGTCGTAATCTCGTTTTGGCTGTACGCCAAGCTGCTTCTTGTAATAACATGTCATCGTCCGAAGTCACCCCAGGTCACTCCACTCCACTCCACTTCCAAACATGCACAACGTTACAAGATGAGAGTTTTTTTTTAAGTTTTGCTAGTAGCTGCAAGCAGCTGCTAGCACCCTCCAGAAGGCTATACCCTCTATTTGCGGAAGGGATATTAGGGGAGTATGGATAATAGGAAAAATAGATGGACTAAGCGTAGTTACTTTATTTTACAATCATTTATTTATTTCAATATATAAACTAGGCCATTATGAGATTAGTTCATATCCATATAAATAAGTTAAATCAAGAGATTGATATCCCGGACGGCTGTAGCTCAGTGGTAGTGGGTTGGTGCAGCATTCGGGAGGTACTGGGTTCGATCTGAGCGGCCGACCATCCTGAGTATTTTCCAGGGTTTTTCTTCAGTCAACACCAGGCAAATGCGTTCGTTTACTTCAAGTGGATTCGTTCGTTTACTTTGGTCTTTGAAAAGAACACACAACCATTTTGATTCCGTTATCCTATTGGGTCAGATTAAATTTTGTTCTAACCAAGCCTCATATAAAGAACTCTATTAATTATAAGAAGCGTAACAGAATGCATGAGCCTTAGATTCCTAAAGACCATAAATAAAATTCAAATTCGAGCGTAACAGAACAAATAAGAGAATGCACAACAGAGGCTGAATCCATACTACGAACGCTAAAATATATCTTAAGACTATAATAATCATCCCATAAGTCTTACCAAATTCAGGAACTAAGTATTTCATAATGGAATAGAACAAACGTGGATGGAAAATAGATCGAATAGTCGTAGCTCAGTTGATAGAGTATTGGCATCACAGTCGGGAACTCCTGGATTTGATACCAGCGGTCGACCATCCTTACTGAGGCTTGTTCCGGTTTTTCCTCAGCCATACCAAGCAAATGTCGGGATGCTATCCACAACTTAGTCCTAGCCACGGGCGTAAGCCATAGTGCTGTTACCGCCCATACAATTAATTTTATCTTTTATCTTAGTCCTAGCCGACCTTTTCCCCCCCTATATCCTATCTTGACTTGAGCCATAGATACCTAAAGGCATAAAATTAAATTAAATAGAATAGATAGAGAACAAAGGGTTTCATATATGTAGCTGATATCTTTTCAAGTTGAATCAGAGCACTAAATAGTAGGGTTAAGTGTTTCTTCTACACAGGAACCATCTAGAAATAGTTCCATATTTCTACAAACCATCCAGTAATCAAACCCTCTCCTAAGCAGCATTCCACCTTCCATTTTTATTCAGTGCTGAAGAAGAATGCAGGAGAGTCCTTCGAATCTAAATCAAGACCATTATTTTATTTTTAAATTTTATACCCATACTTGTTAACCTTCCAAAAATATAAATCAAGTACACAGTCAATCTTGTGCATGCTCTCAAAGGTAAACATACATACTTTTATGACCCATATTGCTTCAGATTTCAACCGAACAGTGAGAAAAGAAAAAAAAAGTCATGCAGGTGTCCACATAACTAAGGGTGAAGAACAAAATTTATTTTCGAACACTAGAAGCTGAGAGGAGTGTAGGAGGGAGGGAAGAGGGAGGGCATAGATTGTTCACGCTTCCAGCTCAGATTCTAATAAGCCAATTCAAAGAAGTGGCCAATACATAAAAAAAAAGAACTGCCAGCTTCACAAGCTCTTTTTCCCTGAACAATATTTTCCAGCTGCATTTGAGTGAACGAACCGAATGAATGAGATTGCATGATTCATTGGACAAAGCTATATAATCTAAACAGTACGTACCAATTTTTTCCTCCACATTGCTTCATCGCGAGAACTCTACCAGAAGGGACGAAACAATACGTTCTGTCAACAATTGACAAATGAGAGAGATTCATCCATGTTAATATTCTACGTTTGCACTTCAATTTGCCGTCTGATTCTTCAGCGTATAGCGAGAGGCGGAACATTTGCTGTAATCATCTGATCATTTTTCTGCAGGCTAGTATTCAAAATTGCAACTCAAAAAAAAAAAAAAAATGTACATAATATTCCGTTTCCATGGAGACTATTCATGATAAAAAAAAGAATGCACTGATACTTTTTGCACAATGGTGGAAGAATTAATAAACACCTCATCGACTGCAGTGCTGTAATCCATTGGTAGACAAAAATAAAGAGGAATTTCTATTGACAAGCTCTACAAATAAAATATGATTTGTTCCATAACATTAGTTGTTTAAATAATAGCGTGGATAGGTTGTATATCTATTATTTTTAACCAATAAACGTGTACTTTTTTGTAGTAGAGGAAAGAGTTATATTTTGTTGTAAATTTTAAATCAATATGTGCGAAGATAAAATCATCCGTTACATGTTAGACATATCTACAAAAAATACCTTCTGGTTTTCACAGCACACACAACTATTTTATTGCGTTCTTTTCATTGAGAAATAGTACTTTTTGTAGAGAAATCACTCGTATTTTTTAAAGGGGTTGCTTCTTGCATTTTATTCAAATGCTGTGGGTTGTCAGTACAAGTGTACAGTGATAACAAAAGAAAAAATATTCCACTTAAATAATTCAAGAACACAGTAAAAACGATTTCTTAAAATTGTGGATAAAAGTTCTTATCTGTGCAACGAAAACCAATTTTCTTATAGAAATGAGATAAGGAAGACCGCCCATTTAATTTAAAATGAGAGCATATGGGTTTGGAAATGAGATAAGTAATCTTAATTTTTTTTAAAAACCGCCTATTTAATTTGAAATGAGAGAATATAGGTTTGGAAATGAGATAAGTAATCTTATTTTAAATAACCGCCCACTTAATTTAAAATGAGAGCATATAGGTTTGGAAATGAGATAAGTAATCTTATTTTTTTAAAACCGCCTATTTAATTTAAAATGAGAGCATATAGATTTGGAAATGAGATAAATAATCTCATTAAAAAAACACCCATTCAATTTAAAGTGAGACCATACAGGTTTGGAAATGAGGTAAGTAATCTCATTTTATAAAACCGACTTGTTCTAAATTTAAATTAAAATGCTGATATCTCATTTCTATAAGAAATTTGTTTCTCGTTGCACAGAAAGGAACCTTTTTCAGTGTGTAGTCACTTGCTTATTGCCGTATGTAAAATACAATCCGATTGTAGAAGGAATTATTAAACTTTCAGCAAGTTGGGGTGGACTCTCATTCAAATTAACATATTTATTAAACTTTAAGCAGGTTGGGGTGGACTCTCATTCAAATTAACATATATCAAACTAACTTCTGTAGGGATTTATTTAAAGTACTGACTACAGTTGTACTTGTAGCAGTAATCAGAGCACTGACAACAAAACTAAAATAAAATACATTACGACTACTAACAAGATTAACAATAAGATATAATAATAATAACTTCAATAATAAAGTTACTTAACTTTTTCTCTCTCGTAAAGTACCATCTAGCAATCGTTCTCACAATCACGGAGTGCAAACTAAATGAACCTCGAAATGAAACTGGATTGGGTAACAAGTGCATAGCATCCGAGTAATTGATTCTTAATTTACCAAATATTACCGCATTGTCGACAGATGTATTGTGAGTATAGCGTAATATATAGAAATCCAAGATTCATTGCGTGATGTGAAAGTAGTGGGTGTCCCCCAACAGCCCAGTCTAAAACAAAATCGGCCCTCCCAAGTCCACCCTGACTTTAATCCCTGAATTAGTAATATCTGTTACGACCAATTTACCAATTAAGTTACAACGTCTCACATCGTGTATTGATCCGAGTTAATTATTGGAAACTTATTATTATTTATTCATGTTTCAGGTACTAATGGTCAGAAGTTAAATTATTAATGTACACTGCGAGTTAACATTAGATTTGGATACAATCCCTACATTAGCTATGACTTCAGATCTGATAGTAGTTTGTTGTTTTGAGTTTTTTTGTTCAGTATAGGGATGGTATCAAGACGAGACGAGACGGGAATGACATCAGTCTCGTTCTCGTCTCGAATCTCTTAGGACAGTCTTGGTCTTGGTATCATCTCGATCTGAAAATTCCGGTCTTGGTCTTGGACTCTGATCTCAGTACAAGAACAAAAATATTAATATGATATTAACATGGTTTGTTACATAGTTAATTTGGGGTTTCGATTAGAAATAATATTATGAAATAGAGAGAAAAACGTAACGATTTTAAAGTTATAAAAATCTTTAGTTAGGATATATAGAATACCAATAAGTGAGACACATGAAAATATTTCTATTATGGAAACGGATCTATGTTATACCAAAAATTGCGAAATTGGTATAAGTAACATTTAAGTTTTGCTATTTCAAAATTATATTTCAATTGACTGAATAACTGTTACCTTAAAAATGAAAAATTTACATCTTAGTTGAAATTTTCTACCAGATTTATAGAAATAAATGAACGTACACTGTTAAAGATTTTTTGAAACATTCCTCAGAAAATCTAGGTAATCATATCTAGCTGGGAATTTTCAGTAATTTGGCTAATAAAATGTATTCATCATACAGTTCTCAGTAATATTGGGAGCAAAAGAAAAAAGCAGAGGTCTAAGGAGATTTGAATAGGAGTTCTTTAGTAAAAAAAATCCAGCGTCGTACTGACTGCTCTAAATTTCCAATTAAAAGAAAACACTATAGAGTGTTAGAATTATGTTGGCTGAGTCCCGCGACTAAGTTGATTCCACGACTTACGCCACATTTGAATAATTTTTGTAACTGTCAACTACGGTTCCGAATTCCCATTCACTCAAAATATTTCCCATTTGTACGTACCAAAATAAGAAGACACAAGGCGGCAGCAAACTCTTGATCAACATTGCATGCACAGCTATGATAAGAAACAGCTTTCTCATTCTGCGCATGTGCAGAACTAAAAATATCCAGATTATCAATCATACGAAAAAAAACTCTGCATTGCAGTGAAACAACGTGAAATACTAAAAATTCTGCGAAATTTACCTAAGAATTCCTAGCAACGTTCACAAAACTTTTAACAGTGTACAGTACGTGACAAAAATTTTACTTATTGTGAATTTTTGTACAAGGAAATAATTAAATACAAATTAATTGAGAATAGCATCTACCGAACTCCACAGCCACACGAATCAATTAGTTCACAACACTGCTCTTGATTGATTAAAAGAACCAATTCATAAGTACGGATTACAGCTACACTTCCATACATTAAAGCAAAAAGAAAGGAGTGAAGTGTGTTGCCGGTAGGCGCTACTTTCAAATAGTGTATTGCGAATCTTATAAACTGGAATTAGCACATTGATATTTCAAATAAGCCGTGTTATCAGATTCAAATGTCATTCCAATAATCCTAGCAAAGCATAGCTTAATATGTAAAAAAAAAAATAATAACTTCACTGTGTCTAAAGCATAAAATCTTATATCCCCTCAATGTCCGTCTGTCGACAATTTCAACTCAGAAAATACTAGGACTACGCAGGTTGTTGAGTTTTCGTTCGAGAAGTGTCGGCTGCTGTGTAAGGCAGAAAGTGCTGGGAAGCCTTATACAATCGCTATATCTGTAAGAAGAACAATTTAGACAGTTTGACTTCTTGACGTATGCTTTACAGGTATTACGGAATCAGTCTAGCAGAGACTGATATAAATGGGAAACTGTTAACAAAAGTAAAAAAACTATCAGCAGGGAGAAGAAAATTGGCAGTCCATTTCCAATACTTTTATATTGTTATTGAAAGACAACAGAGAAGAGTTTGACATTGATAACTTGACTACTTATATGACTTATAGTCATATTTTAAAACTACAATATAGCATGTGAAATGAAATATATCAGAATGAAATTAACAGTCACAAGACTTCTTCTAGTATGAAACAACATCAACAAAAACATTAAATTTATATTATCGACATTCATGAAAAAAGCTTATAGTATCGATCGATACGAGACGAAAGTCTCGAGAGGCAAGGCTCGGTCTTGTCTCGAGGGATATGTCTCGGTCTTGCTCTCGTCTCGAGTAAGTCTCGATGCACAGTGTCTCCGTCTCGTCTCGATTCCTGGACCTTAGTCTCGGTCTCGATCTTGGTCTCGAATTCGAGACGAGACCAAGACTGGTCTCGGTCTCGGTCCCATGCCTAGTTCAGTAATAGAACTGTGTACTTCCCGATTTACTATAAAAGTATTAAATATTGTGTGTTTCTACCCTCCTTTTTGCCTTTCGTATTCCCTATTAGTACATAACTAAAATCATTAGAAATTCATAAATATGCCCTTAATAAGCGCAGACGCGCAAGAAGGCATTAGGACATGAGAACAGAGCCGTTACATATTCCCACTTTCGAAAAAAAATCTACAACACACACACACAAATTATGAACAGACTAAACAATTAGGCCTATATAATTTAATGTTGTTAATGTAGGGACCGTTATCTAATTTCTAAAAAATGAAGGGACCTGCTAACTTTACAAACAAAATATTTCACCTCAAGTGATATTACTTTACTTCGTTACCTATGGAATCATCGTCATACATCGAACATCTCCAGTAAGCAAAGTTAAACCAAACTTCAGTCAACCCAAGTCTTCACCTGTATAACCCTGTTGATTAGAACTGAAATAACTGATTTAAAAAAAAAACAACTACATTTTGGCCAGAATCACATTCCAAGTAACTAGGGTTGCTATCTTTCAAAAATGAAAATCCGGAACGATACTAATTTACGAAAATCTTTGAAACACTTTAATTAACCTCGTTACTAACTCATAAAATTGCAAAATTATTCCCTGGTCAAAGGTGCAACGAAATACATGGCCATTACTGACTAAAAGGAAGGAAAAATTAAATAATATTTAATAATATAATACGAAAAATACATATTTTAGTCTCATAAATTTCTGTTTTATCAAAATTTTTATAAATTTTTCATTGTTGCGTATCCCGTTTTATTGAGAAAAAAAAGTATACTTTGTTCTTCTTGGTATTGTTATGGTCAGCGTCAAATTACAAAAAAAAATAAGTCAGTGGTTCAAGAATAAAAGCGTGTAAAGTCCACACACAATAAAAATATTTATAATATTGAGAACATTTTAACGGGATGACAGTAATAAGCAAAATGTATTAGTGGTACAGACAAAAAAAAATCACATGTAATTCGCCATACTTAGTAGTTCCAGTTCAATTTGGAATTTTAGACAAGGGTAAACCGTACGCAGTAGATGGAATGCATAGCGAAATGAATGGAACAATTATAGCATTGTTGAAACTCTTTTAGTTCTGCTGTTATCTATATAGACGCTGCCGGGAATGGAAGGAAATATTTCAGGAAAACACTTTGCTGAGAGAGAGCGACGCTTCGAGAACTCATTTGTTATTCCATTACGGAACAATTTCCATTCTTGGGGTTCTACGGGGCCAGAATAATAACTCAAGGCACAATTACGAACCAACCCCGTTCCCCATTCGCTGTCTATCGATTGTTCATATAAATAGATACATCCAAGGCTCATCCAAGAATCTTAAACATTGATAGAAGCTTCATATTGGATGAGCAAGTTTCTTTTTTTTTTATCATATCTGAAAGTACAAGATTCTTTTTGTTTTAATATTTATTTTAATTTTACACTTTCTTTAAAATTAAGAAGTTGTACTAACTGTACGTAGGAAAGGAGACTTTGAACGCGTGACATCTTTCGGGGCTAACTGAAAGCTGGCAGTTGAGTTGTTTGGTCAAAGCATTATAGAGGGCGCTAGTAACTTAAAAAAAAAAAGAAATAATTTTAAGTATGCTATTCCGAGTTATGCTAATATTATTATTTCAAACCATAAAAATGAAGATTTTGGTTTCATATTTGCATTTGTTGACACTTTAGTTTATGCTTTTCATTTCGTTCAATGTTTCAACGTTATATTTGGGTTATTGTTGATACCATATGGTTTGTTGGTCTAGCTTTTACTTATAGTCCAGTCAATAAAGGTTTTGTGTCGGAACTAATTAGTAAAAAGCTGAAAATTTGCCAGTTGTTACAGCATCATACGAGGAGTGTTCTGTAAAAAGTCCCCGACCCTCCCCCTCTTGCTTCCCCCCCAATCCCCCCCCGAACTTCAAATTTAAAGACTTTCAGAAATTGTATTATATCTCCGTAACCAATAGACATAACGACATGATTCTTTTTTTGTTATAATTTCTAGATAATAGCCTACAAGAATGTTTATCATGCATAGTGCGCTATCTCTAGTAGTTTTGCCGTAAT
>JAGDQP010009992.1:18490-43575 GCA_022664845.1 Lepisma saccharinum
TTTTAATTTCGGGGGGGGGGGGATGTCACACACACAGAGAATCCTATTAAAGAGCTGTTGAAAGTTTATATTAACGTCCTTAGATCTGACTTTGACAGCTTTGTGTTCAAGCTGAGTCTTGACCGTATTCTTCCTTCTTAATTTCAGTTCTCCAAATGTCTGACAGGCCATTCTTTTCATAGCTGCACAACCTAGTTCATGAGCTTGGTCGCAGTTCACTGACTCATCACTGACGAAACCAGATAACAAAGAAACAATTTCTCCAGACATTTTGTTAAAAGGATTATGTTGTCTAAGCCACAGGGTGAATTTTTCTAAATCTGTTTGATCTCTAAGTTTTCTTGCTTCTCGTAACTCAGTATGCTGTTCACTGTATGTGAGAGATGTACCTAAGAATTCCTCTAGGATTTCATTATTTTTTTCAGAAAAATGGTGTTCCCAGAACCCACTTAGAAAGAGTGTTTTCTGGAATTCCTTTTCCGTGTGTAAGCTCTCCGACAGACTTCATAGGTCTCATAAGACATTGTTCTATGCACATGTCTGTCCATGTACCTGACCAATATCTTTGTGTCCTCTTAACAGTAAAAAATCCTTTGCTAGTAAATAATTCAAATTCTCTTGCAGAAAGTTTTTTCAGAAATCTTAGCCATTTCCTGAGCATAAATATGAGCTGATTTTGCATACGCAAATGTCCTGTTGTATGAAAATATGAAAGCATTTGAGTTGTGGAATTTAAATGCATGTTCCAATCTCCGGTTCTTAACTGTAAAGTTAAGTCTATGGTTTCTAGCAGGCTTATCCACAGTTTAGCTGTTCTACTTATATTTTCAATGCGTTTTAGACAACCATCAATTTTCCCGAAACAATTTTTTTATTCACATCTTGTAATTTTTCTAAGCACTGTAAAAGATCAGGAAACTGCTCTTTAGCAACATTTACCAGAGTAAAGGCTGGTAAGAGTAAAAGCGTGAACACATCTGTCATACGCATGACCGTTCATCATGTAATTGATAGTTGATTTGCTATAAACAGTGCTCCATACTTCCTTCCATTATTTTTCCAACAGATCCCATAAAGGACATTAATACGTGAAAACAAACCACCTAATCGTACGACAATCTTTGAAATATCACCATTTGACTCAGCGGCAGCTACTATATCTATTGCTTTTAGAAATAATAACTGATAAAAAGTTACCACACAAGTTTGGTTCTGTTTTCTGCTTTGATCTGCTGCAAAATGCAATGCAGTGTACACTGTTGACATATTACTAGGGTCAAGATTGATGAATGGTACAGCCATAATATATGTTGTTAGACACTCTTCAGAATTTCTCATAATGTTAGTCATAAATCCACTCTAACCTGGCTGTGACTTTAATCCAACAAGCCACATGAGGTTGAGGGGAAACAGGTATTGTGAAAACTGGGGCGTAAGAGATCTTACTTGTTGAAGTTAACTTAAGTCTGAAGTTCACAATGCCCATTAAAGAATGACCGGTGTTTTTTTGTTTTTTCATTGGATATGAGTATTCTCTAATAGAGAGAAAGGCTAGTCTGTATGGGTGACAGAAATGACCTAGGTCTTACGGCAGATACAAGAGCGTGATTTATAACAATGCGTTTCAACTTTCTGAGCTTCACTTACACTTTTCTTTTTGTAACTTGTGATGTAAAAAAGTTCAAGACTTTCTGGAATAAGACTTTTACCACTATATTTAATTGTATCCAAGTCAGGGTAGTTACTGCAATCATACTTCATTTTTTGTATATCTTCCCTTATGATAGAAGCAGCAACTAAAACTAATCTCTTTCGCTCGACTTCAGGGTCCACAATTCTGCTTTTATACCATTTTCTTTCTTTCTTTTATTTAGAACATTGTTCGATATTGTGAGATTGAAACAAGGTACACCGTACAAAGTGTAAATATTGAAAGCAAATTTCGTTATTTTGCGCTTTTTATCAAAATTACGCCAAAACTACTAAAGATAGCGCACTATGCATGATAAACATTTTTGTAGGCTATTATCTAGGAATTATAACAAAAGAAAAATCATGTCGTTATGTCTATTGGTTACGGAGATATAATACAATTTCTGAAATTCTTTAAATTTGTAGTTTGGGGGGGGATTGGGGGGGAAGCAAGAGGGGGAGGGTCGGGGACTTTTGACAGAACACTCCCCTTATGATGCTGTAACAACTGACAAATTTTCAGCTTTTTACTAATTAGTTTCGGCACAAAACCTTTATTAACAGGAATATTGCCTAATGTGGATAGGGCACACGTAGAAGGTAGAGCATTGTTCGCGCGCTATTGCGCCTTATTTCTACCTCACTAGCTAACATAGTAATTGTTCAACCATATTGATATATATACCATTTTAAAGCTTATGAAGCAGGCAACAACTTTTATTTCGAACATGTTTTTGATATTGTTGGTTTGAAACAAGCTACACCGTAAAAAGTGTAAATATTGAAAGCAAAATATCGTTATTTTGCGCTTTTTATCAAAATTACGGCAAAACTACTAGAGATAGCGCACTATGCATGATAAGCATTCTTGTAGGCTATTATCTAGGAATTATAACAAAAAAAGAATCATGCCGTTATGTCTATTGGTTACGGAGATATAATACAATTTCTGAAAGTCTTTAAATTTGTAGTTCGGGGGGGATTGGGGGGGAAGCAAGAGGGGGAGGGTCGGGGACTTTTTACAGAACACTCCTTGTATGATGCTGTAACAACTGGCAAATTTTCAGCTTTTTACTAATTAGTTCCGACAAAAGCCTATTTTTCGTCTTTATTGACTGGACTATTAAGATAATTGTTAATATTTCACGGTTTGCATTTTATCCAAAAACAATAGGGCATGTGTTATGATTAATGTTGATTTTTCTTTTCATAGAACCGTTTCTACTCATCTAAATACAGCTTTAAACAAGTCGGACGTAATGCTATTATATCAGAAAAATGTAAAATTAAACTTTGGATGAATTCACTAATGGCATGATCTGATTACAAAAAAGATTTGGAAGTGAAGATAAAATTATTTTTATTTATAATAGCAAAGACTAGCTGATTTTCCTGCCTAAATGGGGTGGCTAAATGGTAACACTAACAGTTGTACAATTACTGTTGCTACTGCTAATACTACAACAAGAACAACTCCTGCTGCTGCTACGACTACTACTAGTGTTACCATATTTGCAGACTAAATACGGACCAACTAGTTTAAAGCTTATTTTCTTAAATAGAATAAAATTCTGAACAACTAGTTGGGATATCAACATAAAATACACACTTAATACAAGGTAACCAAAATGTTCTTTCCGTTTTTGAAGTCTCACGGGAAAACGCGATCACTGATACGGAAATAAGTGACTCAGGTGCTAGAAAAGGGATTGAGGTGGGAATAGAAACATTCACAGTGACCAAGACAGGCGCTTTGGGCACTTATAGCAGTCATAGCTCGAGTAGTGGGGAAGACAAATGGAGGTGTCTAAGCTGTTCGTTCAGGATTGTCTGCTTTATGTCTAAAGTGAACTTGTCCGCAGCCGACTCAAGTCACCGAATAGAGTAAGGCTTTGCAAATCATGCGATGAATAAACGCACCGCCGGGCATTGGTTCTTGGTTCCAGAAGTTTAGGTCGGAAGATTTGTCAATGTGTTATGAACTCTGTAGTGGACGCCTACAGGTCCTAAAGGCGGCCATAGACAAGACAGCAGCCAAACGTGTGGTAAGCTTGGTGAGTGCTTCTAAGTTTCTGATCAAACAGTCACACTTCACCTGCGCCGCATAAGGAAAGCGTAAGTTAAGCAAGTGGGTTCTCCACATACTGTCGGAAGCCAAAAAGGACCAAAAATTGGCAGCCTGTTATATGACTATAAAAATGTTAAGAACTTTTTTGGTTGCCTTGTAATAGTAGCTAATTGTTGACACTTGTATCTTCTCTATTGCCAAAGTCGCAGGATCTTCTCGTCACTAAGTTTCAACACATTTGTGTTTCAAAAATACGTATATTGTTAGGCGATAACAGAGACTGTAGGAACATTTCTAGCCAATAATAAATACAAGGAGGTACTACAATTTAATGCTGTAGGAACGTGCAACGTTTTTATAAATGGTGTATGGTGTGATATGTATTTGTGGAAATTATGTGGGATTAAAATAATTAGAAGTTAACAACTAACGAAGTGAAAGTACGGACATTTAGCTAACTTTTGTAAAGTACTGTACGACACGGACAGAGATTTTAAAATACGGACTGTTCGTACAAAATACGGACGTATGGTATTTTACAGAGATGTAATAAGCATGATGTTTGAACCACTGTTCTAAATATGGGCTACTCTTTAAAGTTACCTTAAATAATTCAGGATAAATGTTAACAGTTCAAAATAATGTTCAAGGGTGATGTAGTGGTGATAAATGTATATTTACAAAAGTTAGAGATAGTCCTCCTTTTCTGCACCAGCGCATTCTTCATGGGCTCACCTCGAACATTTGATACACATAACCCGTGGAATATTATCCTGTCAGAGAATATCCTGTCACAGAATATACAGTTCGTATCTTTATCATCTGGCTTTTCTTGTTCAGCTGGCGTATCAAAGCAACTATCTTCATCACCCAAGGATCTAGATCACAAAACATCATCCTGGATTCTTCTGAATCTGATTCTTGTCTTGTGAGTTCTAAAGTTCCTTGTTTTCTTTCCCGTTTATTCCATTTTTTTAATTGTTCAGCTCTTTGCTCAACTTAACTAAAAAATAATGTCTTCTTGCATTTACTAGATTCCTGCTTTTCCAAGGAAGCCATGATTGTTTCTTAGTATGGGTTATTCGTTATAACAGTAGCACTTCCTCGGTTTTCTAAGTCGATTACTGACTTTTTTCTTTATGACAGGAACTGCTGAAATACGAAATACGGACTTAAAAGGTTTCAAATTACAAGTATTGTGTTCTAAAAAAAAAGAAACTCCTGAGATGAAGATGTAGGTAGGCAAGGTAGCCCGTACTTAAACCATTCATAGAGGTTGCTTCACGACGCAACAGAAGTCAATACGCAATATTATTTATTCTTTGTTTTATACTGACGAGTTATGTCTCTGAGGAATACAATTTATCTTATAAAACATTTCACACTTGTTTTTATTGTGTTTAGACAGCTGAAATAGAAATGCCTGATAAAATTTCCCCACTGTTGGAAACAGGCACAACATACAAATAAATGAACCACATCCAACTCTTTGTCGTTAACTGAATTCCGCCACCACCTTCGTCCTTGCGGAACTGTTTCACACTTTTGTCACCAGTCAGCAGTACTACACAAGCATATACAAGCCTAAAACTTCTATTAGCCCGTATTTGGATCATAGTCCATATTTGGACCTTCACCTCTGTCCCTAAATTCTTGAGCTTACCATGAAGTACCTTCTTACCAAAAATTATTAAAATCGGTTCAGTGGTTCCTGAGTTTATTAATGACAACCTTTTTCCACTTTCAATTTTATTAGATAGGCCTAGGTAGTTTATTTTTAAACTTGAAGTTTCGTGTTCTACATGTCGGAACACAGCAACGTTTAGCAACAGCACAGCACACAACCAAAAATATAGAACTGTTAACTAAATAATAAAAAAATAATAACTAATAATGATGCCTGGGAATCTTATTACACCCAGAAACTAAAGTAGAAATTAAATACACACAAAGGAATATAGAAACAGTTGCTTATATTTCTAGATAATTTGGTCAATTATGACACGCAATAACAACGAACGAACGTTGCCATATTGCAGAATAGAATAATAACAATAAACAACTCTATTAATAATGTATTTCAATATGCAGATTAAAGTATTTATTTTTAGTAAAGACACGTATTTGCTATTAGAAATAAGAACAGGTATAATCCTTATACAGCATTTCTGTATTTCATATTTAACTTCTAATTAAAACACATTTTATACGAAATAATAAAATTGAAAGCTGACAGTGAAGTCTGCTTGAAAATTGGAGTACACGAAGTAAATATCAAGTATTTTGTGATTAAACACTCATATCTCGGTATTTTCTTCCGGAATTCGATAAAGTACGAAGTAAGCGAATTGTGTACGTCATTTCGGTTCAAATCCGTGAATCGTTCAGAAGTTATGGTCATTTTAAAAAATTGCTTATGTCTATAATCACGACAGTTAGCTTACTTGATTATTATGAATCTCAGCCATCCAAATATTTGAATACAAATACAGACAAGTATACGTATAATCTAGTTTCACGGATTATTTATACTGTAACTGTATTTCTCGCTTCAACGAAAGATCATTTTACGCCACTTTATTTTACGAACTGATTACCTCAGTATCTGCTTTCGTAAACCAAAAGAAACTCGAAGCAAAATTTTGCTTTCAAAAAATAAAAATAGAAAACCGTTAAAAGGAAATAGTATTTAGCCCTTGTATTGCAGCGCGCACCCGAGAAGCGACAATAGCACCACCAAGTTTATTTCTACAGAAACTAATACAAAACATCAAGCAGTCATAGTCTGTTTGACTTTGCCTAGAAAGTAATATCTTACTGGACGTCTGGCCAACTTAGGCCACTTTAGTCCTTGGATATTAATGTTTATTATTATTTGGATTTTATATATATGAAAAACAATTTGAGAACTTGAATCGGTATCCTTTCCGGTCACCTGGCACTATAATAAATTTAACGAATTAAAATTAAAATCTATCTAAATTTAAAGGCCGATTAATATGAATTTTGCACTAAAACCGCCAAATCTGTTGAAAATTTTAATTTAATATAATTTTGCTAAAATTTATTTTACTAGTAGTAATAGGTAATTTGATATTTTTAAGGGAGTAGGAATAAGGAATGCGATAAGTAAAGTCCACATTCGTTGGAGAATCTGCCAGGTTCCACACCGACTTTTGTTTATGAAATGCGCCTTAACCATGATTTTATAATTCTAACTTTTTCTCAGCTTCGTCACATCCTTGCTACGTAATTATGTTTCTAAGATGTAATTTTGATACCCTGTATTATTAATTTATCATTTGCAATAATTCTTGATATGAGAAGTTATGCCTTTTAATTGTTATGTTTAATTGTTTAGGTAAGTTAATGTTTGCGAATTTCTTGTTTACGTTAGATTCTATATACCTTTTTTGATTATTTTAATGTATTTAGCGATCGGGGGGAAATGGATGCCGCCATAAAGTGTCTGTCTGTCCTCCTTCCACTTTCTCTGAGATACTCTGAGCCAATATCCCTCGTACGTCTCTATATACTCGATGTTTATTCTTCAGTGGTACAATTCATATCCATACAGGATAGTTGGCCTTAATATAGAGAGGTAAATTCTATTTTTAATTTTATGAGATAAGCCAGACAGTAGTAAGGTCTTTAAAGCCGCAAATACCTGTAATGCCTTTCTTCTTCTATCTTTAATATGATTTCCAAAATTCAGCCTCCGGTCCAGTGTAACCCCCAAATATTTTGCGTCAGTGGATGGTTTAATTTTGGTTTTTTCAATTTTGATGACTTATCTTTTATCAACCCTTAACCCTTTGCCTGTTGGATAAAGTAGAATGAACTGAGTCTTTTCCTCATTAAGCAGCAATTTCCATGTCCTACACCATTTTATGAATTTGTTAGCAATCACTTTAAGTTTGGAAATTATTGTATTTGAAGATCGGGCCGTGGTCCAATATGCAGTGTCGTCTGCAAATAATCCCAACTGAGTCAAGCTATGTGGGGAATATGGAGTGTCATTCACATACACGAAATACAATATCGGGCTGAGAGCCGCACCCTGAGGGACTCCTTTCTTGATCTCAATATCTTCTGAAAATTCATCCTGCGATCTAATTTTTGTAGTTCTTTTGTTAAGGAATTGTATAATCCATCTCATTATTGTAGTGGGAAGATTCATTGAGTAACGCTTGTATATTAATCCCTCATGCCAGACCGTATCGAAAGCCGCCGTAAGATCCATAGAAACTGCACCCGCCTTCCAACCCTTATTTAATGCTATCTGAATGTCTGTAATAATTGTCATTAATTGGTCTATTGTTGATACTTTATTTCGAAACCCTGCCTGATGTTTTGTAAGAAGATTGGTTGATTCCAGATATTCATTAAGTCTTTTTGCCACCACCGTCTCGCATATCTTTGCTATTGTATTTGTAAGGGTTATGGACCTGTAATTTGAGGATGAGAATCGACTTTTATTGGGTTTGGGGATGAATATAGTAAAGGCTGTTTTCCAATTTTGTGGTAAAAATCCGAATTTCAAAGATGCATTAAATAGATTGGTCAAAATTTTGATTAAAATAGGTGGGCTCCTTTGCAGTGCAATATAAAGGATGCCATCCGGTCCGGGTGCCGTATTTCTCTTTTTCTTTAGGATGTTGTGAATTTCATCTTCTGTGATATCCGCCAAAATCTCATTTGTGGCCTCAGATGGATTATCTAGTTTATCATGATCAGAAATGTCCTGAAAGTGTTTTGTTAATTTTCTAATTTTTGATGCTGTTTTCATCACTTCTTTCTGTATTCTTTCCGTATTTCTCGTTGTGTCTTCTCCTCTCCTCTCCTTAAATTTAGAATAAAATAAATTAAGAAAATCTCTATTGGATGAAATAGTTGAATTGTCTAATTTATTTGTCAAAGTGTGACCACTCTTTCTTCCCCTAAAAGCTGAGATAGATTTCCAAAAATTATTAGTGTTTTTGTAATAATTTTCCGTCAAATTAGAAATGAATGTATTAATTTTATTTTCTCTGAATGTGGCAATCTTTTGTTTTATTTCTTTGTGTAACTGATTGATTTGCGTTTTGAGATATTCTGTAAGTTGTTTATGATATAATCTATTTATATATCTTTTGTATTTTATAATATCAATGATATCCGCCGGGAGTCTTTCAGTATGTAGGATGATCTTGTCATACTGGATGTACTTCTCAAGGGCATCTTGAAGAACTTTAGTTATTGTTTGATTTACTCTATCAGTATCTTCAGCTGAATTTATAGTGGCTTGTATGTCTTTTAAATTATTTTCTAAGTAATTTTTGTAGGCTTCCCAATCGGTTTTATTATAATTTGGATATCTCGAAACTATTGAGCTTTTGGATATATTATTTATGTTAAAGTTTAAATATATTTCTCCATGATCAGATGGTAAGTTGATTTCTACATCCTTTTGAATGAGTTTATTCGATAGAGTCGGTGAAATTAAAATCCTATCCGGTGCAGTCTCAATGTTATTCACAAAACGAGTCGGTCCCACATTAACATTTATCAACGGAGATTGAAGTAAGTACTGAAATAATTTTGTCCCATTTTCATTTGTAATTGGATCCCCCATTAACTGATGTTGACTGTTAATATCCGCGGCTATGATTAATCTATGGAATTTTGATAAATACTTAAAAAAAGGTATACTTGTGTTTATATCTGTTCTCGGGTTTGAATACAAAGTGGCTAGAATAATCGGTTCTTTAGGTTGTTGAATAGCAATTGATAACGGTGTAGTTAATTCATTTTTCAGATTCTCCGGAATTTCTATTTCGTTCGCACTAAATTTGTTGCAAATAAGTATGGCTGTTCTCCCAGTGGCAATTTTCCTGTCATGTCTAAAAATTAATGTTCACAAACAGTACTCTCAAATTATTTTGCAGAACTGTATTTGTTTTATGCAATCGTTTATTGGCCATAATCGTTTAATTCCTGGTTAGCGTAATTCTTGTTTGTCTTTTGTTTCTTGTCAAAGGCTTCATTCCCTATGTGTATGTGACCATCTATGAACTGAATAATATTCAAATGCCTTCTGAGAAATTCCTCTGAAAGAGCTTTTATGGTTACATTTAATCTTAATACAACATCTTGCGGTAGAGATAAACTTAAAATGGACAAAACCCAATTTGTTATCCTGCTCGTGTGCTCTTCAAATAAAGCATTTATTTTATGCTCAATCTCCTGACTATTATCTACATTTGATAGCCGCTCTGCGCTATCATCTCTCTCATTAATATCATTCCCTGTCCTGTTCCTCCGAGTTAGATCAGGAAAATCTATTGTACTATCTATGTTTAGTGGAGCTCTATATATCTTACTACGAGCAGTAGTTTGACCCTGCTTTGGTCTTTCAGGGCAAATCGATGCCGCTGTTCTGTGACCATGTATCTTACATGTTCCACAATAGTTCTTATCCGGTGTTTTGTTGCATGTGTAGCTTTGATGTCTTTCCCCGCATTTATAACACGAAGGTATTTTGGAGCATGGCTTATCTTGGTGGTATAGCAAACATATTCTGCAAGGAAAGGGTCGTCCCTTAGTTCTCGATTCTTCTACTCTATATTTGAAGCGTGCAATACTAATTCCATTAGTAATGAGATGACTCACCAGATTTGGATCTTTGGTAAAAATCCTAATCAAAGGTCATTTCTTGTCATTTCTAATTCGTGTGACATTTGTGATTGGCAATTTACTCTCCTTTAGATGATCCAGAATTGCTTTAGTGTCTGTCTCAATTGGTATACCTCTTGCTACGCAAGTAAATGCTGTGTTTGAGATGGGTTTCTGGGGGTTGTTTTTCTTGTCATCTATTACTATCATTTCTGCTTTTGTTCCAAAATCTTCCGCTTTGAACTTGTCACAAAATCTTTCCTTATCTATTTTGGTTGACTTTGCCTGCGATGCCATTACTTATACTTTTCGGGAGTACAAAGATATTAAAGAAAATGTCCTGTGCACATCAGTTCTTTGCAAGCGTGAACCCTTTTCATTGAAATCGGATCTTCTAAACTTCTTATTATAACAAACTCAAATAAATTCATCATATGAATCGAAACTGCTGAATAAACAACTCGTTCCACAAACACCTTCTCAACATCTGTCACTCTCGACATCTATTGATTTTTATGTAATGTGAACTGTAAGTTTATTAACTTCTGTATCAGTATTTCTAAGACATCAACTAATAAGAACCGGTGAAATAATACTACAGCTGTCACCGGAACTGGAATCACTGGAACCTGAATTATCACTGATTTGTAACACAATTTTGATTCTCATTGGCCGTTTACCTCTCCAATAATATAAAAGTATTCTAAACGCGAAATTCTATTTTCCAGGTGAGTTTGTAGAATTGAATGTAACGCTCTTTCTGATTGGCTGGGAACTGCAGCCTATGAATGAAATGAAAATATGCGCTCATCATTTTAAGAAACCAGCCAACGGGAAGCAGATTAAGATAAAAATATATATTTTATGTTTTATCATATACTCAGGGAGGGGGGAAATAAAACATGGGGTTTGTAATATAAGAAGATCTGCACCTGGAGTAATATTCGTTAGTGAAGATAAGTTTATTACAGTTCTAAATATTCATGCTATGATTGATGAGGTTGAGTTAGGCCTATGCTAGTGGTAAAGTGAAAAGAAAAATGAATTGTGTTGTTATAGATGTGGGAGGTTTGGTAAAAAAAATAAAAAAATAATACACGTATGATGAGATAATGAGTAATCCAAAACTTGTGCTACGTTCATAATAAAATTGTTGAAGTGAACTATTAATTATTAAAGTGTTAGTGTGGACAAAATCGTTTACTTGTTTAAATGTTAATTAAAATAGTTCCCCCACGGTATCCAATTTTAATTTTATAGCATAAACAGATAGAAGTTTTGATTAAGTTTGCGGAATTCCCTGAGTGCAATGTGAAGTTCAAAGTAGTCGTCGTTCGCGTTCAGACAGAGGTGTATAATTTGGCAGGTGGCAACACGAAAGACTGGATTTATATAGTTCAGGAGAGCAAAAACGTTGCTACGTAAATTGTATTCTAGAAAATGAAGTATCACTTTTCCGGTTGTGTTATGTGTACAATTAAGATTTTTTTTCACAATCCTTTGTATTCAAACATTCAAAGTGTTTTTTTTTTTATTTATGTCAAAATTTCCAAATTTGGCTTAATTCAAAATCTGTGAAAATACCCTTAGGTTCTTAAATTGCTGAGAGAAATGAAAGGCGCTATCTTTTTCAGAGTATGATCTTCATGGCCGCCATTTTGAAGTCCGCCATATTGAATCTTTATTGATTTTCTGAAATGGAAGGGGGTAATATGTCATTCTCGGCTAGACAATACGTTTCTAATGTCACTTTTGCCGTAAATGTATTATTGTGCGAGGTAAGGGTACGTTGCATTAGTAAGGGATAATATTGTAATTGCCTTGAAACACCAATTTCCTTTTGCAATAACGAAGAAAATTAAACAGAAATGAATATAAATTGTTCCTGAGTATAGTGCCTTATCGACATGAATTTGTATTTATTTGGGTTTTATTTCTTCAGTTATTTCAAAACGAAATGGGTGTTTTCAGAGTCGCATTATTACCTGCATACAAGTGGCATGGCTCACAATAATACATTTACAACAAAACTGACTTCAGAAACATATTTCCCGTAAAACTCTAACCGAGAATGACATATTACACGACGTCCTTCCCATTTCAGAAAAATCAATAGAGATTCAAGATGGCGGCTATGAAGAATATACTCTCCAAAAGGTAGCGCCTTCCACCCAGTATGCATTACTCTGTATTTGCCTCCCATTTATTTCAACAATTTAAGAACATAAAGGTATCTCCACACTTTTTGTCCACTTGACAGGATGTGACTTTTTTTTATCATCAAATTAATTGAGCTCGACTGGCCAAAATTTTCAAGCTCACATACTTTAACATTCTAGTCATGACGCAAGAAAAAATCTACCCCGTCAGTATGTTTACTTATAAGTGGAAAGTAAATCCAAAGAAACTTATACTACAAACTAAAGAAAAATAGCTTTAAAAAGAAGTGTGATGCGGGACAAAATTGCAACAGAAATCGTATGAATGGTTTTCTTAGGATTGAAGTGTGCTGAAGACGATGGTATAAAGTCTACCATTAAATTCCATCGGATAAGATCTAAAATCACACGAAATGTAACATGATGACTCACGAAATGTGACACACGGCATATTGTACTATGTTTCAGACGTTACAAATGCTCTCACTAGATGGCGCTTGGTGCTAATCTGTCTGTATTACTGTAAAGATGATATCCCATCCTTCCTCTTCCTCAGTCGCTCTATGAATCTGACACAGTGAAATTCAGTAAGGAAGCTTGCACTAAATTTGTGAAGTAGAATTTCTATAGTTGGTTTCTAATTTAATTCTAAACTTAGTTCCCTTTTGTAAAACATTTGTGTGTGTTCTCTTGGAATAGCGTTTATATGATAAATGAAGAATTAATCATTGATCTTCATCAATGTGATGTTGGCTTTATCTCGATCAATGTCTGTATGCTTTACATTGCGATATTTTTTTCACACTTCTTTTGCTGTTCTTCGAAAGGTCAGAGTAATTCTTTTTACCGATGCTACATATCATAAGCTTATCACCAAAATGTTCCCGTTCTGTGTGCTTGGTGTTGTATGGGTGAGCCTGACTATCAGGTGGCGCTCTTCCATGTTTTTCACCATATCTGCTACTGTCGACTACGCTTCATCCTTTTCTTATAGATCTTTGTCAGTGGCAAGGAATGTATCAAACTGAATTTTGTCTTCAGGTCGTCCACCTTTATCAGTGGCTCCCAAATGAATATGTGAAGGAATTGCTTTTCCAGTACGAAAATTCACACTGCATTTTGTTGATGTACCATGTATCTGCAGTATGAAGATATAAGACTGGCTATGCGCGGTTCTTCAAAGATTCAGCTCACACATCATTTCTCTCCCCACATACTCGCAGAATGCTCTCTCATCGAATGGTTGTTCTCAAAGGATAACTTAAAGTTGTTCTTTGCAGCTGTCTCTGTAATATCGATTTATTTCAGTACCACAGAGGACAGTCATGCTGGAAGTTTAATGTCAGTTCATGAGAACGTCAAACATGCTTATAAGGGTCCTAAAACATAAAACGAAAATGGACGAGGACAGGCATAAGGAGGTCACCTAGGATGGAGTAATATGTTCGAAACGGGTCAACCAGGTCAAATACAATTTGCACATATATTTAGTCAGTACATGTGCTGATATATGGAGATTAAAATAACTGTAATAGGGCAAACAGTGTTGCCAACCCAATATAAAGTTATCTGTTTTTCAAATGCAACTACGTCAGTTGATTACGAATATTAAATCAGCATGGAAAGGAAAAACAAACACGCCCACTCTCACCTGCCAGTGTTGCAAACTCTGGTCGCTATAGCATCAAAGATTTCAGGAGCATCTCATACAGTAATAACGTAATTAATATGGAAGGGAAACCACACATGTAGAGTATCGTAATGTCCCTGTATAGGAACAGAATGATCATGAACAGCGAACAATGACAACCAAAAGTAGCAGAGATTGACAGTGTTCAATTGTGTAATCCACTATATCTCGAGAAAGTTGTCAGTTAAGTATCAAATGTAAGTATGTAGATAAAGTGATGTAGACATGATTATGATACCGCCGTGTACGCGAATTCGAGATCTGAAGCCGTTTAGTAGATACAGAGAATTTGTACTTTTACATGTAGTTGGCAACACTGCACATATTACGGAAGCGATACCAACGGAAGTGGATGAATGTACACAACGAAGTGTGCTTCATGAATACGTACTCGTGTCTTGTATTATATTGTGAAACCAATTGCTGCAATATACGCAGTGTTGCAAACTAATCACACTTGCAATATCTCCTACACCGCTTAAGATATAGAAAGGTATCAAATCGCATCGTCAAACCTCCCCTGAAATGGTTCACACGGATGGATGGAAAAGAGAAAACGGTGCGCTCAAAAAAAATCAGGGGCAAATACAGTGTGTAAGAGCCTCAACATTTGAAACGAAAAGGCTCCAAGGACAAGCTAATAACGTGGCTCAAATATTGGGTAGACATATCGAGTAATTGTGTAAGAAAAAAGTATGAATATGCGGTGCGAACACAAACAAGAGATTGTACAGGAAAGTAAACCTCGCTCTGACATGTGATGTGGAATAATGACAGACTAGATACCCTGATGCATTAGAAAAGCATAATGAAATATACCTGTGTTTAGCTGAAAATGCTTGTTCCTGGAAACACAAATCTGCTCGGCCGAAAAAGATGTCACGCTGTTGACACCCGAGCTTATTCAACGTAAAAATTACAAAAATGTGAATTTTTGATGGAATGGTCAACACATAAACACACTTGACACCAACCACAACGCACGACAGATTTGTCACCACATTCGACAAGTTCACATGTGTTATTGTTTGTTCGTAAACAATACTCTGCAGGTGTTACAAAAGGCAATGGCCGTTGAGTGACATATCGCGTTGCAAACCATGCGTATTTAATCAAATTGTGAAACCGGGGAGAACAAAACTGGTAATGCACAAAGGATTGCAGTTTCAATACATTGTTTCTTTGATATACTTCAAACTTGATGCCGCTGTTCGAACAGAGTTTCTCGGACAATTGGCGATATAGTGTCTTCCACTGTCGAAAAAATGCTTTGTCAAGAGGCTGCACTTGTCCAGTTGTTCCAGGAGGGATTTTAAAAAGTTCAATAACCTTACCGTCAGGAATGGGGTCCATAACTGTAGGGTCATTATAAGCGGACCAGGAATCAATGATTAGAGCAATATAATTACCTGTATGTGGAAAGAAAGAGTCTTTAAACCAAATTTGTAGTTCCTTTTTGCCCAGTTTACCCGATTTCGTGGCTTGTACAATTAAATTGTGTGTACGAAACATATTGCGAGTTATTGAAGGTCCGAACATACCGCTTGGTTCCTGTAGGACAACAAATAAGTGATCAAACAATGTACCGTCCATGCTGATTGTAGGCATAATTGTGTAGGAGTGTGTTAATGCACTGACAGATTGGGCGACTGTTTCTGTGTGAGCAGTTACAATATGGACGACAGCGTACCTTTAGTACGAAATTCTCGTTCGAAGCCACACTGATCAGTATTGTATACACATGACGGATTGTATGCTGCGAGCTTCTCCCTCGTATTGTTAACAAACAAATTTGCTGCATCTGACCGTAAATACGTGCTAGCTATAAATGTTGTGATTTTTCGACTGCGAATTCGGAAACGTTTCTTAAATGTTAACAGAAATTTACTCGAAGCACGAAAGTTCGTGTTGCCAAGTGAAGCTGCAATATTCAGAGCCCATTCACGGAGATCTTGGTCACATACATTTAGCTTTTGTTTCCGGGCATCAACGAAACGAGCAAATAGTTTGTCATGCAAGACATGTTGATCTGTGCGTACGGACCCACCGCGTTCTACTTGTCGCTTCCACTCATATAACTGTCGCACGGACTTAACATGTTTAAAAGAATTACGCACTGTATTTAAAGAATCACCGCTTTCGTCCACCTTTATTTAACCACATCTCCACTGCCTTTTGCTTATATTCCAGAGGAATAGTATTCAGGGGCTTCCTTTGAGGACTAGCAGGTTCATAACTAGATGACGTTTGTGTGGGAGTCGTTTCCACTGCAGAAGATTCCGTATCCGTATCACTTGAAGATGCACCACATTGCCTATCACAATCTGTGTCACTATCCTCCCTTGGTGGATCAAGTGTGGTTGCAGTTTCGACGATCATGCACTCCGTCACTTCATGTGATTCTAATATATTAATAGTAGATTCACTGCTTTGGTGTTCCTGTAAAGTTGGCTCCTCTGTTGCAACTATATTCTTATTCCTAAAGTAGTTCATGGAAAGAATTAAGACATTCAGTGGATTTATTTTGCCACTGGAAGACATATTGTACTACACACGACCACCCACTCACTAACAAGAACACAACTGACAGCTGACGATCACTGACAGCTGCTGTAACTCGTCCGGCACAGGTCGACAGCGGCCTCCAGGGAAACAAACACATATAGCACACGTGAAGCAATGTCCTATTCAACACATTTGTTGTTGCTTATGTTCGCTTTGCGTACGGGTAGATTATAATCAGAAACCATTGGGTCAAACGCATGAATGTCCAATACAGTGTGTAAGGGACTCACACTACGTGAAACGGAAATGGTACGTACAATATGGCGCCACGTATTTTAGGCATTGTATTGCAACTGTGTCAACACGACGTGTGACAATATTTTGTTCCGTAAAATACAGACGATTTGTCAAAACTACACTTTTACAGCTTATATATTTACATCACATACTGTATGTACAGGTTGCAACAACCATCTAGACACATTCTTGTACGTTGGCCAATTCTCGCATCTGCGGCCTAAGGGCATCTCGAGTCAAGAGGATGACGTTCCCCCGCGCACGTCATCCGAGGAAAGGGATGGAGGAAGGTATCGGGCGTCTGTTAGTCGGAACGGATTTACGTGATTGGGATGACCCCGGCCATCTGCCAACCACATGTGCATGCGGGATATCAGCAGTTACAATATGTGCTGAATGCGGTTGCCATCCTGCGCAATAAATAACACAAGGCATTTCAACTTGTGACTGTTCAACTTCAACTTCAACAGATTTTTTGAGCGCACCGTTTTCTCTTTTCTATCCATCCGTGTGAACCATTTCAGGAGAGGTTTGACGATGCGATTTGATACCTTTCTATATCTTAAGCGGTTTAGGAGATATAGCAAGTGTGATTAGTTTGCAACACTGCGTATATTGCAGCAGTTGGTTTCAAACTATAATACAAGACACGAGTACGTATTCATGAAGCACACTTCGTTGTGTACATTCATCCGCTTCCGTAATATGTGCAGTGTTGCCAACTACATGTGAAAGTACAAATTCTCTGTATCTACTAAACGGCTTCAGATCTCGAATTCGCGTACACGGCGTTATCATAATCATGTCTACATCACTTTACCTACATGCTTACATTTGATACTTATCTGACAACTTTCTCGAGATATAGTGCATTACACCAGTGTTTCCCAACCTTTTGCAGGCTGCGGGACCCCTTGATTTATTACTAGTTTCTTTGCGGACCGCTGCTCCTCCAACAAAAGAAAACGTTACACATAAAGTATCAATAGATCTATAGCTTTAAAAAAGACGTACAATTTCAATACATGAAAGTACAATTGAGTATATTTTACCAGCAATACTGCAATTTGCGAATTAATAGCAATAATAATAAAAAGTATTGAGTTTGTTTGCCTGCTATTCTTCAATGTCCGTCAACTTTTTTATATCTGACTTCAAAGCAGATACTTTCAGTGCAGATCTGTTTCGATATCAAGTCTCTTTTAGTACTTATTTTTCCATACAAACAAGTACAGATAATGTTGACTCGCACAGGTAGTCGCGAAAGAGATCAGATGTGACAATCTCTTTCTCGAAATATTACTATACAAAGACCGCGGATAAAACAAAAAGTTTACCACAAACGCAAACTGGGAAACAACAACTTCAAGGAGAAATAGCAGGACAACTCAATAAGCTGGTCTTCTTCATTTAGTGACAGCTAATTTTCATTGTTTAGAAAAGGGTTTTTTCGTTCAACTGTTTTTCTCGTAGGAGACCGGAAGGTAAGCTCTCAGCTGGGAACCCAAATAAAGCAAATGCTCCTTCATGCTCCCAGATTTCTATTCGAAAGTTCTGTTTCACTTCCTGACAGAAATTCGTTCAGCGTTGGAATGGAATCGTATTCCTTACTGTCGATTCGGGGGCCCAAATAGTAGCTATTTTTTTTTCTAAAAATATAATGACACTGGAGCCTTGAATTTAATGTATTCAGAAATGAGAAAATATCTGACGAATAAGGAATTGTCGAAAACCAAGAAAAATCACTTAAGTAGTGCTTTAGTTTTGGTTGCAATTTCGAATCAACCCGAAAAGTCTCTTCTTATCACGTAGCTCAAATATGCGAGTCAGGACTCTTCCACGAAATCGCCAGCGTACCTCAAAACGTAATGTTCATGATCTCTTCCCGTTTTGTTACACAATGCAGTGAAAATTTTGGAGTGAAGAGGAAGGTTCTGGCGATAATTAAGGGGACTCCAGGTGGTGGTGAGGTTAAAGGTCTTCATGTTTCTATCGTCAAGTGCGCTTCCCTTCCTTTTACTTCTCTCCAGCTTCAACAAAAGAGTTTGGATGAATCGCCACTCCACGACAAAACCGATAAAAATATCGATAAACAGTTACCAGAAATTCAGACTATTTCCTTGGTTTCATTTATGGTGCACGGCCTACACGGGGTTTATAAACCAAGAAATCTTTGGGGAAAGACAGTACCTAAAATGAAGAAGGCCACATCCAGGAGCTGTTAGTGGCTATATTAGCTGTTCTATTTCTTTTTAGTTCAAGTTTCTAATGAAAATTCAATTTGAGGATAAATGATCATATGAAACGTAGAGGAAAAAATGGGGAATATGCACCTTAAAAAAAATAAAAAATAAATAAATTTGTACTCGTAACAAGTACTACACAATGAGTGAAGTGAATAAAAAGAACCAAATACTCGAAAATGTTTACTCGCGAGTAAAGTATTCTCTCGAATATCAGGTGAATAAAAGTTTGCTTTTACTCAAAAGTATTTTCTTGTATCAGTTACTTACAACTTATTTTTATTCACTCTTATTTAAGTAACTGCTTCAAAGTTCCGAGCATTTACTTACCACAGAAGCATTTACTTTCAAATCGCAAGTATTTACTCCTGATGGGAAGTATACTCTCTTTTTCTTCACTTAGTCCCAAGTATTTACTTAAACATAGACATTTACTCGTTTTTATTCACTTCACCCAAAGACAGTTTCGATCCAAAAGTTTAAAAAACACAGTTCTAGCGATTTTAAGAATATGAAATACATTGGAAGTAAACGGGATAGTTGCACTTTAAAATGCGTTCATGCACATCCCCCTTCTTTCCCTGTACGCTCCATATCAGTCGCTTCTAAATGTTATTGTTCGTTCATTTTATTTATTGTATTGGTTTGTTTAGTTTGGTTTTAACTTGACTTTCGTAGTAAATACTACCGTGTTTTAAAATTATTTATAAAAGGAAATTGTATAATTACATGAAAAAGTATTGCGGACCCCTTACATGCTTGCTTGCCTGGCAGGTTGGGAAACACTACATTACACAATTGAACATTGTCAAGCTCTGCTACTTTTGGTTGTCATTGTTCGCTGTTCATGATCATTCTGTTCCTATACAGGGGCATTACGATACTCTACATGTGTGGTTTCCCTTCCATATTAATTACGTTATTACTGTATGAGAAGCTCCTGAATTTGGTACTATTTTGCATATCTTTGATGCTATAGTGACCAGAGTTTGCAACACTGGCAGGTGAGAGTGGACGTGTTTGTTTTTCCTTTCCATGCTGATTTAATATTCGTCATCAACTGACATAGTTGCATTTGCAAAACATATAACTTTATATTGGGTTGGCAACACTGTTTGCCCTATTACAGTGATTTTAATCTCCATATATCAGCACATGTACTGACTAAATCTATGTGCAAACTGTATTTGACCTGGTTGACCCGTTTCGAACATATTACTCCATCTTCGGTGACCTCCTTATACCTGTCCTCATCCATTTTCGTTTTATGTTTTAGGACCCCTATACTTTGTATTAGCCAATACGATTTTGCACGCTCTGTTTTCTCTTTACTATCTTCCATGTGCAAACTTTCAGGGGTGGTTTCGATATGAGGGATGGGAATGTTCCCTTGTTAGTGTAATTTTCCAACTGGGAGAAACCCATGTTTTTAAAATTTTATTTCCATATAAAACAACACACCTCACCATTTATAAACACCCAATAGAAGGACTAAACAATTATAAATCCAATTATAAATTAACAACGGGAAAAATAAATCTAAGATAAAATGAATATTTCAGTCCGTATAATAGTTTTTAAAATAGTTATACCTAAAACAATGCAATAATATAAGTATCAAGTGTTTTGACAGAATTCAGTTCAAAAATAATTAATCAATTGCTGAGTCATAGAGAATTGTCGCAATTAAACTAACCCACAAGCTGGAATGATTTCAAGGCAGGGATCGTAAAAACATGGAGAGCTAACAGCTGTTCTCTAAGTCGTAGACATCTACGTCTAAATTATTACCATGTCTCATCTAGGGTAAGAATTCGGAAGTCAAGGAAAAGAAAGGAGATCGCAAAATGACTAATAAAATCTAGATAAAATGAAGAAACGACTATTCAATATGTGTTTTTTACTGCTTCAATTACTTTCATGAAGGACTTGAGATTTACAAGCAACTAAGGGAAACAAGTTTCCAGCCGAAACAAGAAAATGTTGATGCTTTCCAGTTCGCTAAAAACAATCAACCATACAAATTTCGCACTTATTAATTTCTTACATCAATTTTTGTTAACGCTAAAATTAATATTAAAGTGAATTAATTGAATTAATATACTGTCTTTAGGTTTAGTTCGAAATATGGTAGTAAAGGAGTAGGTCGGTAAAAGCTTAAGCTGAATGGATCATCATTTGTATGGTGGGAATGAGGAAAAATCCTGGAGAAAGCTCAGTCAGGATAGTCGATTGCAAGTATCGAATTCAAGACCTGCTGAATGCGAAGACAAAGCTCTACCAACTGAACAAATCTAAAATCAAGAATTACGTGTATATGTCTTAAACCTATTTAAAAAGGGGAGAAGATTGTAAGCTCAATAGTTTTGTACGTTGTTTTTCTTATGTTTGCCTGTGCATAAATTTTGAATGGATGAATCGATTTTGATGAAATATTTTGCTTGCAATTGGATGCACGATCTGTGAAGACTTATTTCGGTTTATGTAACCCACACGACAATAATGATACTCTTGTGCATATTATGAAGAGTTTGATGAAATAAATGAAGAAGCTGAGAGAAAACAAGAATTGTAAGGGCTTGAAAAGAAAACTCGAGTAAAGTTGATCTCAATAACCTTATCCAGCTCAACAAATATACAACAAAAAATATATGACGTATCCGAGTGCAGACATTAATAAGCTTATAACATAGTTTATAATTAATTCTTAATGTACTCTTGAAGGGGTCTTTAATTAAAAAATAATAATATATGTCAGAACTGTATTTATCAGTAGGCTAATTAGGATGTAGTCTACGACGCCCAATGAAGATGTACCATCTACAAATTGTGGGGTTTCGAAGCAAAAGCTGCAATCGCCACTGCAGAAAATTTTACAGGAGAGCCAAAATGAAATTTATGGTGGTGAATATAATAGTAAATGGGTATTTATTTCCTGTGGTTCTTACGCAAAAAAGCTATAAAATACACAAAGCGTTAAAGCTTTACCTTCATTAGATACTTTAATGTATATAATTCCATCAAAATCTCGGTTTCCCCAAACAATGAAGATTGCAGTTTTTGCTTCTAAGCTCCAAAATTGGAAATAAAAGGCAAAAGACAGGCAGGAACAAAGAAATTAATTAAAATTCAGAGACATAAAAATGGAAAGAACTAATAAAAGAAAGAGGAAATGAAAGAGAAATAAGAACAAATGGAATGAGGAAGAAGATGAAGGAAGGAAGGAAGAGGCGAAGGAAAGAAACAGAAAAGAAAGAAATAATACAGAAAAGGCAGTAAGAAAGAAGATTAAAGAAATGCTAATAAGAAATGTAAGAAAGAAACAGAAGATAGGTAAAGAGAAAGATAGGAGGGAAGGAAGAAGGAAGTAGGGAGAAACGAGGAAAGACTGGAAGAAAGTGAGAGAAAGAAAGAAGGAGCGAGCAAACGAAGAAATAGGGGTAAGAACGGGAAAGCATAAAATAGAATAAAATTAAAAAGATGAAGGAAGAAAAGAAAGGTAAAAACAGAAAGAGAAAGAAAGAAAGAACAGAAGGGAAGTACAGAGAAAATTGAAAAAGAAATTAACAAAGGAAGCGAATAGAGGGAAAGAAAGAACATGATAAAAGAGAAGGAAGAAAGGAAGAGATGAAGAAAGAGCAAAAGGAATGGAGAAGGATATAAGGAAAAAAGGTAAGAAACAGCGAGAAAAGAAATAAATAGAAGAAGAACGGGAAAATAGAAGAAAGAAAAAGGAAAGATATAAAGGGAAAAAGACAGAAAATGGAATTTAAGGAAAAAGACAGGAAGACACAAGGAAACAAAGATTGAGCAAAAGAAAAGAAGAAAAAGAAGTAGTATTTAAGAAACAAAAAGACAAACATAAAGAAATAGGAAGAAATGAAGAAAGAGACAGAAAGAGCAGATGAAATAAAGATAAAAGGAAAGAAGAGACAGAGAAAATAAAGAGAGAAACAAAAAGAGGGAGAGAACAAGTGAAATGAGGTAATAGCAGGGACAAATAAATAATAATCGAAGAAAGGAACAGAAAGAGGAAAGAAATAAAGAGTGAAAGAATGAAGAAACAGAAATATTTAAATCACGATGAGGAAGAAATGAATTAATAAATATGAAAACACAGAAGAATAAGAAAAATAAGTATAATAAAAGGAAAGATATAGAAAAACGAATAAATTTAAGAATTAAGGAAATAAAACGAAGGATAGAAGTCAAATAATTGGAATGATGGAGCCCTAAAAAAACAATAAAAGAATTCGGTAAAAGGAAGTTTGAAGCAAAGTTATCCCAAGTACACATAACTACAATTTGTAAAGATAAAATACAAACAGGTGCTTCGATGCAGTTTATTCAAGATGTATGAACCAAACTGAAGCCGCAGATGAATGGGTGATCCTAGTACAATGTAGAATCATAGGGAGCAATCAATATGTATGGCAAACCACAATTACAGATAATGGAACTACGTATGGTGAATTAATATCCTTAGAAGCAGACATGCGTCTGGTGTTTTATAATACAGTTGTAATAGACGGTAGTGTATAAATTAACATTAAACAAGAATGATTAGCCCGTCACTGGAAAAATGACGTTCTTTTCGATTGAAAGTGAATGGTATAACTAGTAGTAGGCTGAAAATATGTAATCAAAGTTAAGAATACCCGTCTTAAGTCTGAATCTTATTTCAACCTGGTTTACACATAATCAGATCTGACTGAATACAAGCCGTTCAGGCTGTGCATTCTATACAACAATGGGTTTGGCGCCCATTTTGGATCCAAGATGGTGACTTTTGCAACATTTTGTAATATTGTTCCTTAATTTACACTTTATAATACACCTTTATAGCAAAATTTCGGATCTCTAGCTTAAACGGTGTGGAAAATGAATTTTTGTGGTCCGCCATTTTGAATCCAAAATGTTGTCTTTGCAGACATTTTGTAATAGTTTCGTAACCTACTAGTGATGATGTACTGTCATACCAAATTTCGGTTTTCTACCTCCAGCAGTTTAGGTTGTGTATTCTAAACAAATATGGGTTTTGGATCCAAGATGGCGACTTTTGGAACATTTTTATAATAGTTTCTTAATCTACTAGTGATGATCTACCTTCATGCAAAATTTCGTTTTACTATCTCAAACGGTGTGGAAAATGAATTTTGGGGGTTCGCCATTTTAATTCCAAGATGGCATCTTTGGAGACATTTTGTAGTACTTTCGTAACCTACTAGTGATGATGTACCGTCATATCAAATTTCGTTTTTCTATCTCCAGCCGTTTAGGCTGTGTATTCTATACAACAATGGGTTTGGCGGCCATTTTGGATCCAAGATGGCGACTGTTTCAATATTTTATAATATTTTCTTCATCTACTCTTGATCACCTTTATACCAAATTTCGTTTTTCTAACTCAATTCGTTTAACCTGAGTATTGACTACTAAAAATTTGCCAAAGCTTCCGTTTTTTAGGTGAATTCTTGCAGATTGAATTTTTATCAGGTTATGATCAGTAGGTACGAAACAGCTCTCTAATATTTTGCAAGTATTCCTCTGACCTTTCTTAGTGTAGTCACTCGTCGTTGCATACTTGTTGCTAGGTTATGGCGAAGTTCAGCCTCGATTTCATGGAAGCAAACATCGTGTGTTAATCAACGAGTTCTGCTGTCTTATATATTGCACACATTTTCAATGGGATTCATATCCAGTCAGTTTGGGGGCTACCAATGTCTCGGAATATATATATATATATATATATATATATATATATATATATATATATA
>JAGDQP010009992.1:43585-57212 GCA_022664845.1 Lepisma saccharinum
TATATATATATATATATATATATATATATATATATATATATATATATCAGTGAACCAGCTATTAATGACTTTCTCCTGTCACAGTATGCATTATCGCCCTGGAAGATAAAGTAATCCACATGTTTCTCGGCAAAAGGTAGTTCCTGACTGCTGGTAGAACTTTGCTGTCTAGAATTGCATATTTTTAATCGGAGATCAACTAATCCTTGACATGCATTGGAGCATCATACTTAACAGTACAGCAAGCCCATCTCATTACACCCTCACAGAATTTCTAGTTCTTTTCTCTGTCTGCATTTTGAAGTTTCTCGGTATCAACAACTGCATACCTGCATCTTGTAACAGCAAGCCTCCAAGAACCAGGAGAAATGATCAACATTATCCAGATATTGAATAAAACAATGAAGCAAACCCAGAAAAAGATAAACATTTTTCTCAACCCCTCATACCCCAAGTCCCCAAATTCCAGAAACATCACTGTCGGTGAGTGGTTGGACCTCAACCCACAAATAAAAATGATCGATATGTTCACTTCGCTCTTGTTTCGAATAACCAATTGCATGGAAATTTCTACCCTGCTCACTAGTTTCATTTGCAAGGACAATGAAAGGATTTGAATTTTTCTTTGATTTTTTTTTTATAAAAGAGAAGTTTGAATGGATTACAATCTCGTAAGAGATATGATGACAGACTTGTAAATAGAAATTAGTAAAACAAAATTACTATTATTCACAGCCGATAATTTCTTCCAATTGCAATTCAACATAAATTACTTATCTTTCCTTTAGATAAACGATTCCTACCCTGGCCTTGAATAATGCATTTTGAGTATTCAATCAATCTATCTAAGGACACACACTTGCTTAGCGCCGTTCATGATTACTGTCATTGATGACACATACGCTGTTGAGATGTCGCCATCTTTTCTTTACGAACTATATTTAAGTCCTGCAATACTTACCATTAATTGTTACTGAATGTCAAACTACAAAATGAACCAGTAATTCTGCCCCTATCATGCGGACTTAGTTTGGCTTACCTAACAAAAATAAAAAATCATAGAATTAGCATAGACGCAAACTAGTGCATAAAATAGTACAATTATCATATTTAAAAAAATAAATAAATTATTGAACTTCAGAGTTAAAAGTTGTCTAAAAATAGGGGTTCATTTTATTTTATTGGTTTGCAAAAATGTTTGAATAGAAAATTTGATTGTGATGTTAAAAATTTGTATAACGACTTTGATGTATTACCAATCAATAGATTATATTTAAGAAATTTATTGATGTATATTAGAACAAAAGAAACAAAACTGAACAGGTTATGTGATGAGTATGAAACCAGAAGTGTCACAAATGAGAATATAGAAACAATCAGGACTAACAAAACATCAACACACCACCAAACTGACTATCTTGTACCAAAAATTTACAATAAATCACCTATGTGCATTAGAAAAGAAAAACAAACAAACCAGTTAAAAAAACACTTGTTTTGGGTTGGTTAGACAGTCTAAATGGCAACGATGTAGAAGCAATATTATGTCAATAATATGTTATGGGCAACCAGATAACAACAAACCAATGATAATCTGAGAATAAGACTCACACACAAGCTGAGGCTTCTGTGAGTCAAAACGTAATGTAAACTTGTCATGTACAAAGTTAAATTTCAAATAAAAAAAGTTAAATTTAATGGAAAAACAAAGAACATTTTCAAGTTGAGGGAAAGTGTGTAAACTTTAATTGAAGGTAATGTTATAGTCGGGCAGGTGTGATATGAGAGAGAGAGAAAAAACAACAATAAGGTAGAACTATTTGGCTTCGTCCACGATGGCGGCGTGGGTGGGAAGTGATGTCATGTACGGAGTTTGTATCGCGTACAATGAAAAAGAAAAATCCTAATTTCTCAAATCTAACCTAACCCACGTTACCAAATATACTGATAACAAATAATTATGATCCGTCTTGTTTATATTTTGGTGTAATCGAGTGCGTATTTGCCGCCCTTAGTATTCATCCGCAGAAGCCTTATTTATGGGTTAATCAGGTCGAGTGTGTATCTATCGAAATAGTAATGATATATGGGTTTTCGTAAGCAGTAGCGGCTCGTGGTAGAGCCAAAAACTTCAGCACCAAAATACTCGAGTATAAAACGACCGTACATCAACGGTATTATAAACAAAAATAATTCCTGTAAAACCCAACCAAGTTAATTAGAAATACACAGCATTTGTTGTATCAATTTGAATATAAGATATCGATTGCGTATCTTTACTACCATATAAGATACAATTTAAACACTAGGATAGCTACTAGGCTCCAATTTTTATTCAAGTTATGGTATCATAATAAGAGGTTTGCCCCCATAATGTTTACTTTGTCTGTGACGTTATGCAGAATCTCCTCAGTTGGTTGGTTGAGTTCTTGTGGAGTTTCTGTTACCCACAACAAGACACGAAGCTATTTCGATGATAACTTATTTCCAGAGTCTCTTCCTTAACTAGACTGCCTCAGTATCAGCGGATGTAAGATTTCTGTCTCTCACCGGACTTGAATCCGTATTGTTTAGTGGCGTCCACCTCGAGACACTGAGCTCAATATATATCCACAGAATAGAACGCTGCTTTAATCTGCTACTTGTCACTACTGCCTTTAACGAATTATTTAAGATTTCCTTAATTTTTATGTTACTTGTTTTTAGCTATCTAATATTAACAGCAAAGCAAGGCGTGTGGATTACGTACAGTGATTTCGCCAGGATTTTCAGTTTGTGGGGTGTAAAATCAAAATTGGGAGAGTGTAAGTGGAGTTTTGCACGGTTTCTGTCGATTTCTGACCATATTTTTTAAAATTAGGAGTGCTTTCGAGGATATGGGGGATACCACCACACCACTCAAAGGGGGGATGGTGGAATCACTGATTACGTATATTCAGAGTACGAAGTAAAAACTAGGTTTGGAAATGGGTGGGATGCCCCAAGTGATATATAATTTTTTATCCTAAATGATCTCCCCCCTCCCCTACAAGCAAAAACTGAAACGTCGCCACTGGTTAGAAATACTACAGTTACTCTACAATTTCAACTATGAGCAAGTTCCCCATATCTGGACAGTTTACTCATCCTGTTTAACCTGTATTTTGCAAAGCATGTACATGTGTAAATATATTTCTCTGATTATTAATTTGAACGTGTTTAGGTTTTCACCGGGAAAGTAGTTTTACTGAGTTTAGGTTTGTAATGAGCTGCTTAAAACTTCATTTAATTCATTATTATTTGACATTAACCAATTATATATTTGGTGCCCAATAGATGGCAGCGAAAATATTTGAACTTTTTGAGGTGAAAGAATTTTTCGAGTTATGGTAATTTTTGAAGAATTTTACGTTGTTTTCATACAGTTTTATTATTAACAACTAATTTCATTTGTATATATTGTTTCGAAAATCGCACACTATACAAAAAGGTAGTTTGGAGAAAAAAAAAGTTGTCTACCCGCCAAGACATTCTATTTATTTATGTTAAGGCTTAATTTATGTTAAAAACATTGCATTTGGGGAGTAAAATAGCAGTAAACATCTATATATTCCTCGTTAATACTATTTACATTTATTACAAAATGTTTCTATTCTCATTACTTCAAGGTGTTTGTGTACCAAATAATCCCTCCATCGACATGAGCCAGCCTTCAACTTGGCACAAAATTTTCATATCTCTGAAGTTTTTTTCCCAGTCATGCGCACGCGCAGAAACCATTTCTTAGACATTTGAGAGAGCCAGATTCTAGCTTGCCTCAACGTGATTCGGAGAGTAGCGAATCGTCGCGTGGAACGTCACAGGTTTCATTGGAACAGGGTACAAATATAGCCAAGAACAATAATGCTTGTATATGATATGAGACAATGAAATATACAAACTTTCCTCCTTTATTCATTGGTAGTGCCATGGTACACTGGCTCCACCTTACTGGCCACGGCTGTTCGTAAGACTTTTTGGATTGCTGGCCGTTGTTAGATGTTTATAGAAGTGTCCGTGATTATTGTTAATAAGGTAATAAGGGGTATAGACCATACATATTGCTCAGTAGGCGGCGGAAGGTGCGAGCCATGAAGTAAAGTTTATCCAAGAAAAGTTATTTGATATATCTGGAAGATAGTATTTGGCGGTGATAAACAATACCTCTGTACTTTTATTGGTTTGGCGTTAGCCTGCGTTATCGATGTATGGACAAATGTACATATTGAAACAAATGAAAGACCAATATTTTTGGAACCGCTAAAAACAGTATCTTCTCGAACTGTACCGAATCATCGTAAGATCTCGATTAATTCATTTTTATAAGTATTTAATATTATAAAAATCTAGTAATTTTATGAAACTGGAGTTATTTGCAACTATCTTTTTATTTATTGCGCACAAGACCATCACAACTAGCCCAGAGGAAAAAAAATGAACCACCCTATACTAGTATTGACTGATCTGTCTACACGCTTAGTAGCTATCGTCTTGGAAGGCTTTATTAATATACAGTACATGATAACATTCACTTTCAAAATGTTGTCATGTAAATATGTTTGGAGAAAAAAGCCAAATATAGTTTGATAAGTAAAAGTGCCAAATATAGTTTGAAAAAGAAAAAAAAATGAGACAGGAAGGGTCATCATTTTCCCCTGTGAATAGAAAGAGGAAAAACGATCGAATGTACTGTGCTGTTGGACAGCTGTAATGTGGTATACTCATCCTATTGAAAGACCAGACAGTCCAGCTACTATCTCACCTTGACAGTAGATGGCCCTGCTCTACAGCCGCAAATCCCATCCATCAACGTCGGTGTATTTAAACGTAATGTAAGCTCCCTTCTTCAGAATTTTTTATGTTACATTTTATCTTTCTCGAATAAAATTATTCTCTGTCAGGAAAGAAAAGAACGTGTTTCTAAATGGATTTCTTTTACGAAGTTCTCAATTGAATTGCTTGATAGTTAAATGACCTACAAAAGAACTTAAAAATAGTACATCTTTCACCAGATATTTAGATATTTGTGTTGTAATAGATTCTTCCCAGTCTTTCGTGCCTATCTATTCCATGAGTAAAAGGACGGCGGGCTGCCATCGGAATTAGACTAATGCCGCATATCTGCTGCCGTGTAGGATATTCGCCGTCGGTCTACCGGCTGCCACTGGCGGATAGCCGCTGTTTTCTGACTGGATCCGACACGGCGGATGTCCAACAATGTCCGCCTGTAGGCTGACAACAAATATCCGAGACGGTGGCTGTCCGACAATGTCCGCCGGTAAACCGACGGCGAATATCAAGCCGGCGGCTGTCCGGCAATGTCCGCCGGTAGACCGACGGCGGCTGTTCGCCACTGGACCGATGGTGGAGTCTGCAAATTGCATGTCCATATCCCATGTTATCTCTTAGGTCCCTCTACGGGAGGGAGAGGGACAAGATTGATCCAGTGAATAGCTCCCGATTGGAATTATTGATTGTAGAAAAAGAGTACTCATACTTGGCCCTTATCCAAATGCGGGTGAGGCTTTCATAGGAATTAATGAGAGGACTGTTCACTGTGACTGTCATCATTACCTAGTTACGCAACATATGATTTACTTATCTGTAAAATTCATTCTACCGAGCGGTCGTTGCTCAGTTCGTTGAACTTAGCAAGCACGAGGACATGAAAAAGATTTCAGCTGCTGCTCATCCAGGCTGAGATTTTTTCCTCCTCCTTAGTCACACAAGAACCTCATGATGAGGTAGTAACTTAACACTAGGCCCTGGTACACTTCCTTCCAATATCGTTTCCGCCCTGAGCAAAAGTTCAAATGCAAAGAAAACAATTAAATGCAAACGAACTTTACCGTTTAGATGTCCGTACTGCAACAATTGCTTAAATAAGGAGTGTACCACAAGAACAGTAGTCAAAGAGAAAATCAATGTAGAGATATTTTCAAGTAAACAATTTTCATCACTTTTGAAATATTCCACTTTCTAGTAATCTAAACCCAATAAGGTAGCGGCCATTTTGTACGTAGTTGAAATCATCTAGCACGTCGTGGCCGACAAATTGAACCCAGTGTCTGTTGAAGAATTCTAGCACTCTTTTCAAGAGTGGATCGGTTTGTGGATTCCAAAGGGCCCTACTATATTTTTGATGTTAAAAAAAAATGTATTTATAATTGAATCACTGATATCAAAAACACCCTAAATCAATTACAAAAAGGAGGACTTACGGTGCTTTTGAAATCAGCCTTTGATTTATACTGATTTTGAAATATATCCCGTGTACGTTCGAGATAGACCTCTCACATTGATTAATAGAAAAAGGAACATTTGAATGCACCCCCACATTATTCTTTTCGCACACAATATTCGTACGCGAAACAACCTTTTAACAACCACTTGTTTAAACGCGTTGTATTTAAAATAGGAACATAGATCAAACCTTCAACTTCCTAGAAGCCTAATGAGACAACTAGCGCCTCTGGCGGGTTAATAGCAGAACGAAAAGGGGACAGAAAAAGTTAAAAAAAAACTCAACACCATTTAAAAGAAAATGAGTGTAAATTTCTGTTTGAACATTTAAAATACAGTAAATTCAAATGTTATCGCTTTTCTTGAGTTTCGTATGTGATGTAAAATGCAACTACCAATTAAAATTTAACTAAGGTCACACACTGTGGGAATCCTCCTTGTGGAACGACATTCAATTAAAGCTCTTAACCGCTTGTGGAAAAGCATCTGAAATCATTTACACAGCAAATGGTCTAAGTAGACTTAAGTTCTAAGTTTTCATTTGAGTTAAAAGGCTTTTAGTGTGCTTCCTCTCGTCTCTGAGAGAGAGAGAGAGAGAGAGAGAGAGAGAGAGAGAGAAAAGGTTGATTTGATTTTAAAAAAAAACTCTGTTTGAATCTTCTATCACCCGAGTTTTATATCTTACTTAAGAACGAAAACTACATCTCTTTCGATGCGTTGGGTGGGGTAGGTAGGATGTAAAGAATCTAAGAGCATTGAGATCATGCCCCCGCCCCTCTTTCCCAACTCCCACTTCCCAGAAAATCTTCTTTTGCTCCAAAACATCGCCGTTTGCATTATTTCTCACGCGTACCTGCTGCATATTTGATGCGAAGCCGATTAAACCCTAGGGAGTACCTACCTACTACCGTCCGATCTGTGCTTCCAGACTCCAGTGCATTTTTCCCCCTTTCATTCGTTCCTTTTCCGTCCCAGATGCGATAGAAGGTTAAGTCCCTCGGCATTCTAATGTATTATTTAACAACTGACAACCCTACTACATAGATTTCACTTTGCTGGTTCTCTTAAAGTCGGTATTTAACATCTAGTACTCAGTCTTTAAATATGTTCATATGAACCTAGATCTTCTACGAGATGAGAAGGGACTTGATTAAACATTTCGGGAAGTTCTCTGATCAGTTAAGAGCGTCTGTCATAAGTAGGACTCATACACTTCTTCCAAGCTCTAATCTGAAAACAACCTTCAACACTAGACAACCAATGTCTGAGTATAATGTAAAAATAAATAAATAAATAATACAAGTATCACAGGAAAACCACCAGTTTCAGATCTAGAAAATCTACCGAAAAACAGACTGACATTCGAGATAGAACTAAGCAATAGATTTAGCGCCTTGAAAGAGTTAGAAGACAGAATATATGAATTGCAGAAATGAAATACTGACTGAAATAATAAGAGAGACGGCAAAGGAAATAGCAGGCATCATAAACGAAAAGGAGAGCAAAATCTCAGAAGAAAAGGTGAAAAATGAAAGAAGAAAATCACATAAAGAGGAATGAGTACATAGAACTATTATAAAACCGTAAGGAAGAAAATAAGAGCGGATGTACTTAGACAGACACAACGAAAATCTTGTAAGAAATACAATCAAGGAAAACAAGAGCCTGAAGGAAACGAAACAGCAGCTCATGATAAGGAAGTAATTGCAGTTAAGAGACCAGACGGGACCATAACACGAAACAAGGAAGAAATTATAAAATTATTTGAAAATTTCTACAGAGAATTGTATTACTCCGAGGAAGAACTAGGAAAAGAATATTAAGAAGAAAATGATGTAGAAGTTTCAGACGTAATTAAAGAAGTGGATAAAGTACTTCGAGGAATGAAGAACGGAAAATCGCCAGTAGAAGATGGACTCACAACACAGATACTTAAATGGGGAGGTGAAAAGATGAAAGAGGACCTTGCTAAATTGTTCTCAATGTGCCTGAGGAAGAAAGAAATACCCTCAAGTTGGAATAATGCAATTATTATTTTATTGTATAAGAAAGGGGTCAAAAAACGCGTCGAAAACTACAGACCAATTAGTTTACTGTCAATTCTATACCAAATGTTCACCAAAGTTATTTTGAATCATATTGAACAAGACTTAACGAGTTTTAATCAGGGAAGGAGACAAGCCGGATTTCGTCGTGGATTTAGCACAATGGACCACATACAAGTATTGAATGATGTTATGGAAAAGACTAATCAGTATGAACTTCCACTATGTCTGTGATTCATAGATTTTGAAAAAGCTTTCGATTCGGTCTCTTTGGCAACAGTACTTAAGTCACTTGAACATCAAGGCATCGAAAATCCATACATCACGTTACTGCGAAACATTTAATCGAATATCACATCTACCATTAGACTACATCAAGAAAGCGAAAAATTTAAATTGGAAAAGGGATAAGGCAAGGAGATACAATTTCTCCTAAACTATTTCAGCGGTCGGGGAGGAAGTGTTCCGAAATTTAAACTGGGATGAAGTTTGAATACAAATCAATGGCTAATACCTTCACCATGTACGATTCGCTGATGATATAATTTTGGTTGCTTCAAGTGCAGAAGAACTACAAACCAGAATGGAGGAGCCGGGTAATGAGAGTTCGAAAATAGGACTTAAAATGAATTTAAGTGAAACAAAAGTAACGTTCATTCAACATGCTGAGAAGAAGAAAATAAAGATTAGCGAAGAGACAATAGACATGTTTACCTAGGCCAGCTCGAAATAACGAATGCCAAGTTGACGGATGAAATTAATAAAAGATGTAAAATGGCGTGGAGCTCGTTTGGAAGACTACACTTTATTTTCAAAAGCAAACTACTAATGTATTTCCTATGCGTAAAATTTATAACCAATGTGTCTTACATGGAATGATGTACGGCTGTGAAACTTGAACATTGCATACGCAAGCGACTCAAAGATTAAGAGTCACACAAAAAGCAATTGGCAGATGCATGCTAGGAATACTTAGGGGGAAGAGGAAGACAAATGGATGGATTCGCGCACAAAGAAAGGAAGAAGATATAATCAACACTGCGAAGAAGATGAAGTGGAGATGGGTCGGTCACATAGCTAGACGAACAGATGGAAGATGGACGACGAATGTACAGAGAAAAGAAACGGCCGAAACGACGTCCAAATGCAAGATGGGTAGATTAAATCAAGCGTTTTCCAGGAGCTACATAGATAAGTATAGCAGCAGACCGAGATATGTGGAAAGAAAAGGGGAAGGCCTTCATCCAGCAGTGGATAGAAAACTGCTGAATATGATGATGATGATGAAATAGTACAAGTACGGACAAGAGTGAAAAATTGTGCTACGCTGAAAAAGGACGAAAGGTGTGAGGTGTTAATAAAGTGTTGCTTGCGTACTTCGTGGTACTAGTGGGGTGGCATTTGATTTAAAACCTGGACCAATATGATTAATTAATCTTACATGCTGCTTCAGAATTTTTCTGAATTATACAAAAAAATGTGGGGGGTTAGATTATAGAATCAAGGCCATTGGGATTGAATTCATTATCTCTCGAATTCTAAGGCCGCTCGTTGGAATAACGTGTCAGGATGGGCGACTGGTAGGATACGGCTGGGATGGGTAATTCCTCATCTACAATAACAAGGATTATCGTATTTAAGAGAGTTCTGTATCTCTGCTTATCATGACTTTTGAACCAAGGTTATATGAATTTCTAGCCAAATGCATTCATTTTGAAAGAAAAGATGAAAACGTTAGATCAGTTTTCTGTCTGTGTTTGACTGTCGGTCTATCTCCCTATTAAGTTCTGTATCGAAGAATGAAAACGAACAGTAGCTGCTTCTTCCAGCTCTATTTTCGAAACTTCTAATAAGACTGGTGGCGGCACGATCATGGCAGCTACGTGTGAAAAGAGATGTGAAAGGAGAAGCGCCACCAAAATTTCTCGTGGCGCTACCATGTTGGCTTCGCGTGAACGGGCGGTTATGTATACGAAAGATGAAGAAGACACATGTATGAAAGTACGAGGAATGTATAATAAGTTTTGCTTTCGGCTTAGGAGAAGCGATAATAGAATTGTTTAAATGTGTCCTGGAGCATATGGTGATTAAACTATAGTATTTTAGTGATGAAGGCAATTTAAGGACATCAACATCTGAGTAACTGACGAATCGCGTTCTGGGCACAGCAAACTGTTGCAAGAGAGCGGAAGGATCTCTTCACGACAAAATTCGGATTTACTTGATATCTCGTTTGAACGAACTCAATACATTATAACAGACATACTGGAAACGCATCATGTGTACAGGTGGGTACCATGAGATCTCCCAGAGGAGCAAATTGCAACAACGAATTAAATTTACAACGAAACTGTTGAAATGTCAGAGAAAATTCCTAATTTATGAACCTCGATTGTGATGGATTTCTAATTTTGATCCAGAATTAAAACAGTCAAGTATTATAGAAACACTCAAATTCACCTTTACACACACGGCTTTTGCTGCACTTTGACGAGAACTGTATAATCCTGCAATACTGGGCTTCTAGTGGACAGAGTGTTAACGGTGCTTTATAAGAAAACGTGCGGAAAACAGATTTGCGTGAAGCCATGTGAAACAAAAGATCAAATTTCATTAGGAAATCAGTGGTTTTTAATGAAAGACAAAGCTTTCCTGAGATATTAACAACTCTGCCTAAAACTGGTGCGACTGCAGTCAAAACACCATCCATATAAGCCAGACTTAGCACCGTGTTGATTTGAATCAAGGTTATAACAAAAATACCATATCAAATGTGATTACGGCAATGCATTTCGGAAAATTTCTGGCTTTGTTTGATAGGCAAAACGAGTCTCATTTGAAAAGAAGCTGACCCTGATCCAAGATGGCGGTCAAGTTCCTGAAATATTCTAAAAGGTAGGCCCTCCTCATGCACTCTTGGGCGAGTTGCTCAGACATTCCATTCCCTTTCTGTTAAAGGATTAACAGTATGTCCTGGGATTTTTAACTAACACTGTATGTCAATATGCTGCTGCTATAACTCAGATCTGTTCCAGTGGTTATGGTCGGGAACTGAAACGGAACTGAACGAGGCACTCAGGTTCGAGACTTACTACTGGCTATTCTAATTTAGGTTTGAGAGTACTTATTCAGTTTTCTAGGCAAATGTCAGGATGGTAGGTAGACTAAGGTTCTGGCTTCACCGTCTTTCACATGATTGCTCCCCAAAAGAATGCTCGCTGACGGACGTCATCCTTCAAGCACGTCACATGCTTAGGCCACAGTTAGTTCTCTAGAACGAGTACATAGAAAATGAGCCAAATAAATATATGATACTGCTAAACAGATTTCCCTGGTGGGGCAGTTGTAACGTTCTCTGCTTTGTAATCAAGAAGTCTCAGATTCTATACCCAATAAGGACACAAGTGGTTCGGAGACCACTTCAAACTGTAGGTTCTAGCCTTGGAACGCCATCTTCATCCGATAGAAAATAATTCAACACCACCATTGCTCAGTGCCGGATCTAAGGGGGAGCAGAAGGGGGCAAGAGCCCCGTGCGGCACGTTTAGGGGAGGCAAACAGCTAAAAATAATAAAATAAAAGCTCCTAAAAAGGAAGTAAAATCCCCTATTAAATTGAAATTGATCTAAACCTGTTCATAGTTTCAATACCGGCGCGCTAAGACATTTTTATATTATACAACCTAGACCTACATTCACCTCTAAAATTCAAAACCGCGATTCAAGTCAGATAGGCAGGTCTACTGCCTTACTAGAGTTAGTAAAAGCGATGCCACGACAGGCTCCATCCAGAGAAGATAACAAAAGTACGCTACGCGATGCGAGACAATGTTGTAACTGTCGCGTCGGCTGTGTGTGTTTTTTTGGCTAAAAAACGATGGAAAGGGGGGCAAAAAAGCGGTGGAAAGGGCGTCAAAATTTAAATCCTCCCCCCCCCCTTGGGAAAATTTCTAGATTCGGCACAGGTCCTACACGTTTCTCCTGGTAAAACCATCTATCATTATCATGGCTGCTTAAACAAAATTCAATAGTAATGATGTGGTAAACCACAGAACGGAAGTCCAAACTCACTTCCGGTTAATGATAATATTAAAGGAACTCGAGCCATGTATATCTTCTAGAATATCAAGGTGTGAAAAAAAAAATGTACTGTAGGTAGGCGGAAATTATGTTTGTCTCACAATAATCAAGCTCTATGACGGGCTTTTGTGGTAGCTCTCGTAAAGCCTGTCTGTATTAAGCCACAAGGGACTACACTTTAAATTAAATGAAGCCCTGTCTTCCATTTCCCCCTCCTCCTTCCCTCCCCCGCATCCACTACAACACAACGTTCGGGCATTACCTATTGATTTACTTGGACATTGCGGGTTTGCCTAACTCTATAAACAGCTGGGGGGAGAAAAACGACACTGGCGAACGAGAGCGAGAAAAAAAAAGGTAGCCATTATCAACCCCTGGATTAGCCTGTGGTCATAAAATGCACCCATACAACTATAAAAGCAGAAGCAGGTATACAGATGGTCATTATTCCATAATATTTGATCAAGAAATGCGATTATTTAGTTCATGTATTTTTTTTACCCTCAAACGTGAAAGTTGGACAATGAAATTACTTGATTAGGAAGGCTACTGTCTAGTTTCTACTCAGACTTCATCAGCTTATGTGAACTTATTTCGAAACTAACATGTTCTCATTTTCAATTAAAGGAGAATCCTGAGATCTCATTTCTTAAGAAAACTATGTAATCATTAAGGACCAGATTTCTATGACATTTCAAATTTCATTTCTTTAATCTGAACTTTGAAAAGTCCAGGAATGTCTCGAAAAGTCCAGGAGCTGACTGCAATTCTGTAGGGAAAGTAAAGTAAGGAGATTTCTATGTTCAAACATTCTTTAGTTCAACCGCCAACCTGGTAGGTTTACCAGCTATGATAATTATTGTTTCTCTGATAATTTCCAAATGAATACGCGCGGTTTTTAATTGTGGCATTTTGTATTTTATCTCCACAATCCAATCTTAACGTGAGGACTGACTATATTACAAATCTACAGGATATATTTGAAGTGTAGTTCACCAGTTGCAGTCTAAGACTGTCCTCTTCTTCCATTCCTGATGCAACATGAACAAGATTCCATATCTTGAAGAAGAAATTAGGAGTACAGCTATGGACATAAAGATTGTCGCATGTCTATAGCTGAGATTTCTTCTCTCAAAAATAAATATATTGAAGCGTCGTATAAATTCACTGACTTGCAGTGATAAGCAGAATTGCGTAACGTATTTGTGTGAAAAATATTGTCCTGATATATAGCCAAACAAG
>JAGDQP010009993.1:4526-57206 GCA_022664845.1 Lepisma saccharinum
GGGAGAAACCTTAGAAACAGAATATAAGGAATGCTCAGGTGAGAAACAATAGGTGTGACATCGTAGAGGAGAAACCTTAGCAATAAAATGTAAGGAATGCTCAGGTGAGAAACCAACTAACCAATTGAGTGGTTTTTTATAGTGACCGACTGGGTCGGATAGACAACGGGTTGATAAAGAAATAAAAGTAAATAAATGAAATAAATAAAATAAATAAAACACCAAGGAATATAAACAATGGTATTGACAGATTAGTTAAATAAAAAATCTCACAAGAAAATATATTTTTTCTTTATGTGGTTTCTCTTTTAAATCCAAAAATCTGTAACTCGAGGGTATATTTCTAAACTAATTGTATCACAGAGCGTCATATAGGATAGATTAGGTAAATGTAAAGCCAAAGTTACTTGTTTATGTTGTGTTTTTTGTACAGTTTATGTTTGTGTTGTGCTTTCGTTACACCCCTCTTTTCAGTCCCCTCAAGAAACGCATAGTTTAAAAACAAATAAAGCAAAGATGACGATGATGATAGCCCAATTCTGATTTATATTTTACAAGCCCAAACCTAAAAGGGGCGCTCTGAGTCCTTTAAAAAATCAGTAAGCTTAAGCTTGTGATATTGAATTTCCACCTTTCACAGCGTCTTTCACCAATCTTTCTGCCCCTGTATTAAAAACCAAAAAGTACTACATCTACCATTCTCATTTTAAAGGTCTTGAGTTGTCCAAGAACGTTTATTTCAGGATACTTTCGCCTACACGTAGCAATTTAAAAGTTATTTCCCTTTGAATATATAAAAAGAAGGGGATCGAGAATAATTAATTTTGGGATTTAAGGACGCCATATTTAAAATATGACGTAACTATGGCAACAAATTATCCTAAAATGGAATTTCTAATGTGTTATTAAAATATTCGCACAACCACGAACGTTTTAATTTAAAATTTATAGAAGTTATAGCACTTTAAAGGCAGAGAGACAAATTTCACCGGCGGCCATTTTGTTTCCCCCCTCCCGGTCCCCTGCCACGGTTTTCGGCTTGCTACCTGGTACCACATGATTCTAATGAAGGTATTCCCCCTACCCGCAACGGTCTTTCACACAAAACTCACGAACTTACAAATGTAGGTGTCAGACCAATCTTTCTGGTCCTGCATTAAAAGCCATAAGCCATACACTTACCATTACATAAATTAGTCTAGCTCCGTTAGTTTTAAAGATACAGAAATGAAACATACCTCGTTGGAAAGCCCTTGAACTGGCCTACAACGTGTATGTCAGGACTATTTCGCCTACCTGTGGCAGTTTAAGAGTTATTTCGCTTCGAATATAAAGAAAAGAGATTGATAATAATTAATTTTGGGATTTAAGGACGCCATATTTAAAATATGGCGTCGCTATGGCAACAAATTGTCCTAAAATGGAATTTCTAATGTGTTATTAAAATATTCGCGCAACCACGAAGGTTTTAATTTAAAATTTGTAGAAGTTATAACACTTTAAAACAGAGAGACGAACTTTACCGGCGGCCATTTTGTTTCCCCCCCTCCCGGTCCCCTGCCATGGTTTTCGACTTGCCACCTGGTACCACATGATTAGGTACCTTCTAATGAAGGTATTCCACCTACCCGCAACATCCCTTCACTCAAAATCCCACGGACTAGGAAATATTGACATATGCTCCTGGACTACAATGTACATGACGTTTTCCACATTAAATTTTATGGGACATTTTCTTTCTACGCTATTGACAACTGTACCATTTTCGGTGGCTCCTCTGTCACACCCGTTACGCACTGCATGCTGCGTATTCTGTTGTTTACTCCCTACATTCCAGTCTTTCATTCTACAGTATTGGTGTTGTGCAACATTTGTTCGTTTCTCGATACGGACACCGTACTTTCTCCATCTTCGAGCTTCATAGCTACCGTAGTTGGCAACACTGACAAATCAACTTTCGATTAATTTCATTCACTACTTATACCACAGCTTTTCATGCGATGAAAGTATCTGTTCCAGTTAACGAACTATGCGTTTGTGTTGGAGTGGCAACATTGCTTGTGCGACACTGCTGATGTGTGCTTGGTCACGTGTCCCCCTCCCGTAGGTATCAGGTTACCAGCGTACATTTGTCATTTGCTGCTTTTTTCATAAATTATTTTGGGGTGAAACTCGATAATGCCTCACATAGTTGGCAACCCTGTATTTCTTACACGCACAGGAATTCGAACACAATGAAAGAGGACTTTCTTGCTTGTTATGATCTCAGAGTTCACCTACCGAAGGATTCCACGTCTTTCTTGTCAATTCCAATCGTCAGACGTCGATTGTGGATTCCACGTTGGCAACCCTGTATCTCTTACAGCCATCGGAATTCGACAACCTCAAGAGGACTGTATTGCTTGTTTTGGTATGAGGATAACCTTCCGATGTTTGTCCACATCTTTGTCTTCAATTCCACTGGTCAGGAGGTGATTTTGGATTCCAAGTTGGCAACTCTGTATCTCAAAAACGAAGCGGCGTAAAACCCATATTTATTGGAACGTTCTTTCATCTTTTGTTGTCCGAAACGCACCTGTGACGTTTGGCTCACATGTTATGAAATTTACAACTTTCAACTTTTAACGCGTTACGAATTCCATCACCCCTCCCTCTACCCGCCCCTGAACCCCACTACGTTAATGACTGCAACCGAGATGTGTAGTGTTCTTGTTCCTTCCCTCCGGCATACTTTTTCCTTGCTTTTCGTTTCATTACTACTTGACATAATGCGCCTATGATTATCACAGTACGACTGGCAACGTTGCATTTTTCGTTCTCTTTGGGCGCTCCACCAGTGTGGAGCCCAAACGGCTGGTCCGATTTGGAAAATTCAACTACTTTAGATTGCAAACCAATCATTTTCAGCCACTTTTCCCTCTGATATGTTTTCGTATCAGCACTCATAACCAAGCTGGCCTATGAGAAGGGACTTTTGTTACACCCTGTTGTATATATGTATATATATACATGTATATGAATCAAGTAATATTAAGATGAATAATTCCAAAGATGTATATATCAATAGTAAATTGTATTTTCCGGCTTCATAAATGACATCGTATTAAATAATTTTTCATATTTTTTGTAGTCGTAATCAATCTAAATGTCGAGACCGAAATTATAGACGTCTATATAAAATATCAAAATGAATAGAACTGTTTTCCTAAACAATCATATATATATATATATATTTTAAAAAAAGAAAATGTATACGGTTTATTCCAGGTCAAACACCCATTAATTTAAGGTTATAACACCCACCATCTCAGAATTTGGTGAAAGTTCGCACAAATGTTCATTACTGTGTTCTAAATACACCTGATTTTTTTTTAAACCTATGACTCATACTTTTTTTATATATACATTTTAAGTAGATTGCCGTTTTTCCTTTTTCGCAGCTCGGAATTTTCAACCAAAGCAAAAAAATAAATAAAATATTTAATTTCTCAGAAATTATTGAAGATAAAGAGTTGAAATTTTTAAAGTATCTTTCGTAGGCTATTTACTTTCAGAAAAATATGAATGGGCCACTAACAAACTTAATATATATATATATAATAATAATAATAAATTACAGCCATATTCAATCCACTCGTGGATGAGGCCTCTCCCCGAAGGGAGGAGTTGGTCTACTGCTCCCACGCTGACCAGACGGGTTGGGAGAGGGGAGCCGAAGCTCCCACTGTGATCGCCACTGTTTTTTATTCACCGCAGCTCCCCAATTGTCCTCACGATGCTGGGTCAACACCGAAATTTTTGAGCCCCCACCGGGAATCGAACCCGGGACCGCTCGCACTGTAGTCGAGCGCGCTACCGACTAGGCTACGCAGGAGCTCAATATATATATATATATTCTGTAAAATGTTTTTCCCAATTTCACGACATGGATTATGAAAAACGACCACAACTTAACTCTCCAACCAGCTAGAAGCATGTTTTTGTTGCAGATTTTTCCTTAAATTATAAACTATCCAAAATTACATAAATATTAGTGGTTATCAGCGTCAAGCAAGGAAGCTTAAGCTAGAAAAAGGCATATCATTCTTACCAGAGTCAAGAAAGGGTAAGGTTATTCCTGCAGAGGTTGTAAGTCGTATCAAGGTGTTTTATCAAAATAATGAGTACAGTAGCATATTACCAGGGGGACAAAGTTATCATTAGCAAAAATGTTTACATGCAAAAAAAGGTTACTTTTATGTCATTTGAACGAACTATTCTCTTGTTACAAATGGGAATACCCTCAAGACAAAATAGGATATTCCAAGTTTTGCACTTTACGTCCAAAATGGTGTATCTCTGCAGGTGCTTCAGGCGCACATTCAGTCTGTGTATGCAGTGTACATCAAGGCGTGAAGCTGCTTCTTGATGCAATCAAAATTGAAGAAACGTACAAAGATCTGATGAAGTTGCTTGTTTGTGATCCAGACAACTCGAGCTGTTTGCTTAGACATTGTGATAATTGCCCATCAGAAGAAGCAATTTTTTAAACATAAATTGGATGATTTTGATACTGATGATGAAATTGAGTATACTCAGTGGTAAATACAGACAGACCAGAATTGGTGAAGCAGACAGTAAATGTTGAAGAAATAATTAATTAGTCAACAAACTCCAGAAACTTATTCGCTACTCATTCATTGCCAAGTCTCAAGCAAAAACTTATAATAATAATAATAATAATAAATTCCCCTGTTACTGCAATATGACTTATGGACTTCAGTGAGAATTATTCTTATATAATCCAAAATGAAATTCAAAGCTACCATTGGTCAAGAGGCAGCTGTACATTCCACCCTGTGTATCTATTTGGTAAATGCCGGGGACTTGATGACTTGAACCATGATGTTTAATTTGTCAATTGTACAAAGAGAAATGACGAAATGGTTGAAATAGCATTTTCCATCAGTAAAAAAGGTGCACTATTTTACAGATGGTTGCGCTGGACAGTATAAAAATAGGATTTTTTTTTTTTAATTTCTGCAAACATAAAAATGGTTTTGGAATTTATGCAGAACACTTTTTGCAACCAGTCACGAAAAATCAGTTTGTGATGGGCTTGGAGGTACTGTAAAACGCACGCTGAGAAAAGCAAAACTTCAACTGCCTAATAAATCACAAATAACCACAGCAACTGGGCCATTTGGTTTCAGTAAAATCAAGATTGAGATCCATTTCCATGATCTTTCGAAGACAGAAAATGATGATCTGCGTATTAAGCTTGCAGAAAGGTTTTCTCAAACAAGATCCGTGGCAGGAACCAGAAGTTTCCACCACTACAAACCCTTTTCTAGTGACACCTAAGAGATCAGAAGAGTGACAGAGGCAAAAAATCCAGGTTTAATTTTCTCGTTTAAAGAGAACAGTTTGTGGGAAACTATACACCCTCCACCAAATTCGTATGTCGCAGCAGCATATGAAGACCGCTTGTATATTGCTGTAATGAGGGGCGGGCACTTCAGATGAAGAGGGAGATGCAGATTTACTGTTCATGCATCCACCTGGTCCTGCTAATTCGTTCTACTTGCCACAAAGAGAATATGCCTGTTACATCCCTTTTGAGAATATTTATAGTGTATAGTTAATGCTCTACAAACAAGTTCTACGGGTAGAGCGTATCATTTCACACAAAAAGACTTACAACTAGCAGAATCAAATTTATCTAAATGGGGTGTTAACAAAGAGAGACTATCAAATTCTGCAAAGTAAAAATGGATATATGTACCTGCCAATTAAAAGCATCCAAATTGTAAATACTTCAGCTCTCATTGATGCTTCAAATATAATGTAAGTACATTACCTAAAACTATTTTGTAGTATTTTTCAAATCCAACTCACCCTATTAATTTCACCATTTTGTTTCAGGCCTAAATGAAAGCTAGGAAGTTTAAAATTCACAGTGTTTAAGCCTAATTGCATGAAAAATCTTTCAAATTTATAATTATTATGTTGCGTTTATTGTAGCTTTCTTGTATTCAAGGCGTATTGTGGTTGCCGTTTCCTTATAAAATTTACTATAAATCATATTTTTTCAAAGACAGAGAAAACCTCTAATGTCTATGAGTTTTAAGATAGTTTATAATTTAAGGAAAAATCTGAAAAAAAATTTATGCTTCTACCTGGTTGGGGAGTTGAGTTTTCGTTTTTCATAATCAATGTTGTGAAATTGGGAAAAACAAATTTTACAGATTTTTTTTATTCTTTTAGGCTTGTTTGTGGCCATTTATATTTTTCTGAAATTAAATAGAATAGGAAAGATGCCTTAAAAATTTCAACCCTATGAAATTAAATTTTTTGTTTTAGGTACATTTGGCCAACGATTCCGAGCTGCGAAAACAGAAAAACGGTATTATACTTAAGTATTAAAAAAAAGTATGAGTCATAGCTTCAAAAAATTACTGTTATACTAAGAACATAGTAATAAACATTTGTGCAAAGTTCCATCAAAATCCCAGTTCAACATATATGAAACCCATACAATATAGCCAGTTCAACATATATGAAACCCCCTCTTCCGACAAAAAAAAATACTTGTTCTGGTAAAAAAAGTAAATAACATGCAAAATAAATCGAGAGGTTAATGCCACATTAGGTTAAGTTCTATGAAATCACTGTAATAGTTTTAGTTCTATAGCATCTGTTGTTCTAGATTCGGTACGTTGTTATCATTTGCGTTATACAACATTTACGTGGAGAAAAACACCAACGTCGTGCTATCTAACCGAATCAAAAATAACGAATTTGATCTAACCTAATGCAAACAAACATTATTTTATTTTGCGCGCGCGCACACATACACACAAAAACAACCCATTAGTTTCTGTTATTAAATGAATCCAGTTTCCTTTTGAATTTGAATTAACCGTTTTCTTCATTTTACACATTGTAACATCACAATCACAGTGAGTAAAATCTTGCTTCAACTTAACCAGAACCTTAGGAATCATGAGCTGAAAATATAAAATTGCCCTTCCTTGAACACTTCATTATTAGGCTGTTTGGCTGCCACATGATGACTTCTCAAGAAAAATTGATCATTTCACCAACATCACATCACACACAGATGATCTCTGGAGCGTTTCACATCACATTTGGTTAAAGGTATCAAATAAATTAATCCCATTCTCGTACCGTAACTTCTTTCCATAAAAACAACTTGCTTCCAAACTGAACATAACATAAGCAGTGGGGCTATTCTAAATAAACTCCTCTTCAATTTTCATATCGCCAACATCATTATAACTTAATCTTAAAGTATCGAGACGCATCCACAATGTTTAGGTTTGACTCGTTGCAACACTCATATGCGAAAAAAATTGAAACCCCTGCCCGGTCTGTGAAGGAGTCTAGCTCCAACCAGCCATGCTGCAACCAACGTAGACATAACGAGATAAGTCAACCTCTGCCTCTGGCTTTTTGCCTAATTTAGTCGATACTGCATCATAATATCTCCTGGAGAATTGGCTCAACACTGCAAATTATCTTTCGACTCCTTCGATCGAAGTAGCCATTTAGCTACGCATCAATAAATAAAATAGACTAACCTCATAACTTCTTAAAGCATCATATTAGCAATCAGTTATTCTCTGCAACTCGTAGTTTCTTCATAAAACAATTCTTTGCATCATCATCATAAAAAAAAAAAGCTGCTTCACCTGTTGACATCATAATGCGGTATAGTTTAGTGTGATGATATGTTTCTTTTGGAGAAATCGTAGAAAGTGCTTGAAAAGCTCTAGAAAAATCATTTTGGTTTTGTGTAGAAACACTGGGTTATGTTCACATGCCATTTGAAAGTTCGGGTTCTTTATGGACAGACTGCAATCATGAAGAGAAACTAGTTTTAATTATGCTGCGTAACAAGGTGGATTGATTTAAATCAAATGTTTTTTTTTTAATGATTTAAATAAAAAAAAGATAGAAATAAAGTCCAGTACCCTACTTTTAATAATTTTGTATAGCTTGAATCATATGTAAGCTTAAAATTCACCTTTCAGTCCTAATGTGATAATAGTCTCTTATGATGTAAATCCAAACCAAAGTGTTGGACCTAGAATTTTAACGAACTATTTGATTGGTTCATTTCATGTGACACGCGGAATTTTAGAAGAGAATATAGGAACCAATTCATATTATACGTTTACAATGTGTATTACAAATATGTTTATTTTTGTAGTACATATGAAAACGAATACACAGAAAACAAAAAATTAGTTTTTTTTTTTTTTTTTTTTTACAAAACAAACATAGTTGTTTTGTTACATTAACTACTTTCTATTACGCAAAATGTATTTGTATCAAATTATTTAATTTCTTCACAGATTGCTCAAAAATAATTTATTCTTAATGAAAATATAAAGTTTACCTACGTGTATGCTGAAGGATGAATCGGGGACCCCATGGTAGGTGAGCACTCTACCACAGCGACCGCGGCTCCAAAATAGTTCTCATACATTGTGAAATTTATTGTCATAAGATGTTCCCAAATTAATAGTACAATTTTGAGAATGAAAACTAACTAAAATATATCTTAGACAACGTAAATCGTGAAACATTTCGTTTGGAAGATGTAGCGTGGAAAAAAAGAAGCAATTGCAATTATAAAATTTGCAGTTCCTTAGGAAGGAAGGAAGGCAGAGACGTTATTTTAGAAGGAAAGCTGATACTTAGAAACATTATACATTTTTTTCTTTTTCGCACTTAATTACGGTGTAAACACCTCTGAAACCACTTCATCATCGTGTGCCAACGAAAGTAACGTAGAAGTTCCTACATGTCGACTTTCTTTCGTAAAATATACCATAAGTAACGCCAAATCTTCTTTCCTTTTCAAAACTATTACAGTTTGTTGTAATTGCCCATTTTCCATGGCTATCTTCTGTAGCGAACACCACATATTTGTTAATTTTACTTTATTGGTTACTGGTTAAGGTCTTTGAAAAGTAAAAACTAACTTAGTAGCTGTTTCAGTGCTGCAAGTTATTTAAATAAAAAAATGAACAAAAATTATCTTTTTTTTTTTTTTTGGAAAATCATGAATTTTTTTAAACTCTGCTACGTAATAATAAACGCACGTTGACTTAAATATGTTCTTAGCTTCCGTATGTGATCTGTAATTGATCTTTGAAGTGAATATGAGGAACTTTGAAAAGTATTTTTTTTTTTAATTTTATGTTTTGGTTCAGTCATACCAAATCTATTTATTTAGCAGATCTAGAGTAAAATTTGGACTTCTGACGAAGATAGTTTCTAGAAACATTAATAGAATAGAATCTTTTTTATTATAGTAGGCATGTTTCGGCCACAAGGGCCTCTCTTACAATCAACCCTTGTTAATCCAATAAATAAACATAAGAAAATACAGCAAAAAATTACATGGTAATTTGTGACAAATGCTCAGTAGTGTACTTTAGTTATATTTCAAAAAGAGAAAAACTATATTGGCCAGAATACTTGAATAGTGCAGATGAGCATACGTAATAACCTATTAACACTTCCACTATAAAATGAATAGATACAAATGATAAAATACTTGGACGAATAGTTAACAGAAAATATAATGCTCAAAATAACAGTAACTAACATGACCAAGTGAAATATTTAAATAACATAGGGAACAAACAAACAGCAGAACAAAGTTGAAAGCTAATAACTTGGTACTTAGAGAGGGAGGTTTCTACATGTATGTAGTTTGAGTCAACTTACATTGAAGTAGTTGTGCGTGAATTCGAGGGGAGGGGGTCCATTATTTAGACAGAAGATACAATTATGAATTCTTTTTGAAAGTTTGAAGATTTTGGTTTGCTGTCATTGACCTTGGTAGCGTATTCCATTTTTATTAGAAAAGATTTACTGCACAATGAAGTTTTGTAAATCGGGACAGTGAGTTGTGGTTTGTACCTAAAGTGTGCTTGTTTATTTGACTTTATGTGTGATCGAATTTTTTCATTTAGATGTTCTACTGTGGGCATGGCTAGGAATTTGTTTACTTGTCTTAATTGAATTTATTTTTAAGGCCTTCAGGCAACTATGGCTCAGGCCGACTTGTCTTAATGTTCAAATAAAAGGAAACAGCTTATTCTCTTTTGGATCGTGTAATTTGTTGGTATAACATTGTGAAGTGCAAATGGGAACAGGCTGGGTAGACAATATATATGAGGTAAAATTTGAACAGATAAAAGATTAATACTTACGTTCGTGTCCTAATGAACAAATATTACACATTCAGTGTTCGGAAAGTTCATTTTAAAATGTAACGCGTTCCGTTCCTCGTTCCTTTTAGAAGTAAATGCTTATGAAGTACACATTTAAAATAGAACTTATTTGCTACTAATAGTAGGAAAGCTTTGAGATAGTGAATATAGGAAAACTTACCGAAAGCGTGTGACTAAGATATGAAATATATGATTAATTTTAGCTTTCTAATATATGTTTAATAGAGCACGTCAATTAATTCAGGAACAAATAAGTACTATTCCTTTACCTTGTATGCATGATATTTATATTGTTATGTGTTAATTAATATGTTGTTCAACATTATGTAGTCAGTGAAAGTAACACAGACTCTATTTAACGAATCCAGTACATGTTACTAGATATTTCATCATCTCAGTTATTCTCTTCGTCACTGCGGTATACTGTTTGATTTGTTATAATGAAGTTTAATAGCAACTGCCATGATTTTCCTTTAATTTTGATTGCAGATAATTGTGGAGACCATGTTGTTGTAATTAACAGTCGAGAAATAGCCTTGCCAGGAGACGAGTGGAAGAAACGGGTGTACTTTCACCACACTGGTTACCCTGGTGGAGCCTCATGGACACTTGCGTGGGAGTTGCATAAGAAAGATCCAACTATGGTAATTATTCTTTCAGACATTTCTCTTATTCTTAAGAGAATGATGCATGCTAAGGAATGCCTTTCAGTTTTGGGGAGAAGTAATTTTATCATAAATGTAGAAGGATCATTCCACGTCAAGTCAACCATTTTTTTTAAGTGGTTGCAGGATAGTTTTTAGGGGGAAAAAACATGAAAAATGATGTGCATAGTTTAGCAGAGGCTACTTTTTTTTTTCAATATTACGCTAGACTGTTTCTGCTAATAATTTTGTCGCTTACGGAATTTGGCTACATCTAAAAACCGTAACAGCCAGAGAGCTAAAGCAAAAACTGTTTCATTTCGATTAAAGTGATTTTTTTTTTAAAGTAACTCGTGAGTGCTGCAAGTTAATTACTTCATGGTAAAGTTGACTCTCAACACTTGGACGAATTTTGATAAAAAATATACTTATATTAACGCATAATAAATTCTAAGGGAACAAATGTTTATTATTTTTTGAACATATCACAAGAAAATCTGCACATAAAAATCTACTTTCGTTTTCCCATAAGACCTGAAAAATGGCCGATTTTTAGTAGTTGGCGTGTTCCATTTCAATTCAGGCTGGTCAAGAGACGAAATGTACCGGTCCAAGTGCTACATTATGGTAGTTATTTTCTATAATCACTATGGAAATTTAAGAGATCCATATTTCCATGTAGCTCGGATGGAAAAAACAAAGATTATATTCCATCGTGGAGGGAGAGACACTGTTGGGAGGACAATATTAGAAGGAATCTTCGAGAAGTACGTGTTTGTGATGAGAACTGACTTGATCTTGCTCAGGATAGAATCCTGTGGCGAACGTTTGTTACTGCGGCGATGAACATGCGAGTTCCGTAAGATATAAAGTAAGTAAATAAATATATTCCCCCGCCTGAAAGAAATTCTCTCTAGATATACCTTTGCAAAGTTCATTGCTGATAATTACTGAAACTGAAAAAGTGGTATGCTGAACTACTTTTGACAAACCATATGTAAGCAACAAATGAACATGAAGAAAGCATTCTTTTTAGGTTCCTTGATAGTGAAGCTATGAAAAACAAGTGAGGCGGAGCCCATTCGGGGGACTATGCACATGTGCTGGCGCCGGAATTTTCAGCAGCGAGCGTCCAATTTGGATGAACTATGTGTCGTTGGTAAACTTTCTCCGAGGCATTTCGAACGACACACAGTGGGGTCAAATACACAAATTGTTGGAAAAAATATGGGAGAAAAGGTATGAGCAGTAAAGGACACCTGAAGGAACACTAGTAGGGTGATATGTAATATGTAGGCGTACTATGTTACAAACTACACACCAAAACCAGCACGGTTACAAAATGCCTGTAGAATCATTACTCACTTGTCAGTACTACTGGTTAACGTTGAGCTGATATTATATAAAGAAGAAGTGGTGTCTGGTTTCTGATGTTTAGTGACTTCTAAGAACTTTAAAACCTCGTTGTCAAACGTTGTCGCTTTTCTTTCGGGTATCTCTATCAAGCTGGTAATAAGTGCGTTCGATCTACCTCTGACACACAAGTTGTAGCTTTTTGACTGTTCCATACATAAACACTAGGCTACGAGTAAAAACTTCATTCCTGCAATATTGCCTTTCATTGTCTCATCTGCAATAATTCCAAATGGGACACACATGGACAGGATTTTCTGCTTGTTTCTACACGAACAATTTATAGAACACCCACCATATCTATTCATATCACGGACATGATATGCACAGATCCCTTGATTCTGTACAAACACACATTTTCTTGTCAAAATTTCATTTTCTTACGGGACATGCCTACATTTCCATGTTAATATATTCTTAGTTCAAATAACAGACATATTTTATCAATATTTTTTCAACCATTTATGTGTTTTGCCCCACTGTGCGACACCTAAAGTACATTAGTAGCGCTAATAGTTCTTGAGTTGAAACTTGACGGACAGAGAGATTATCTGTACGGCTTTGACTTCGTCTCGCAGAAATCTTTCCATCATCATCTCAACCACCTTCGCAGCCGTAGTGGTTCCTGAATTAAAACTTGTTGAAAGATAGAAAGACGGACTGACATAGCTGAGGCTTCCCAACTTTAGCTGCTGAAGCCTGAAAAGGGATCTTATAATCCCGCTCAGTTCGTCTGTCAGTGTCCAAAAAATAAATTTCAGGAACCACAAGGTAATTGACGTGTCGTTGGAAAGGACTTGGCTTGACTCGCTCAGAGGCGCGGAAGCGTCTCGGTTGGTGGAGAGAATCGGTGTTGCCAGTCGATTTAAAAAAAACAAATGTTCAGTTTGCTTCCAGTATGTTGACAGCATTATTTGACATAATAGAAAATACTGTTCTCATCCCATAATACCTGTTGTCAATGTTACCAGCATATTTTACAAAGACTAATCTTTGTATGTGAGATGCTATCAAGGGACCGGAGCTTTCGTGATTATTAGAATCGCTGCACTAACTTGTTTTATATGCTAGTTGTGTATAGTTTATGTCAGAAGACTCCTTCCATATCATTTGTACAGGGTATAGAAAAAGTTTAAACAAATTGAAAACATTGTTTTCACAAGTTTGAAAAAAAAAAAAATCGAAAATTCTTACTCCTATCCTTGAAAAAGTACATACCTGTTTATCCATGATTCTTGGGGTAATAGACCAGATGAAATGTGAGGTTTTCTTCAAGTTTTCAACGTCATCTTCAGGAATTAAGTGTGGAGGTTGGGAGACCAGGTTTTTATGTATAAAGGTCTCTTGACGGCGGTTCAGTCAGAAGGCAGAATGATTAGTCTCTTCTGATTGGCTGTCGGAGAGTAGGTCTGTGTGGGCCAGTGGGGATGCAGAGGTGCTTTTGCAGCGGAGAAGGTTGATGACTGAGCTTTAAGAAGTGCTTAGAGGGTATCCTTTTATCTTTATTTATGGCGGGAGTTTTTATTTTAATGTAGATGGCCTCTTGATTTTCCTTTCCCGGAAGGTCTTTGTAGAAGCTAAAACCTGTATATTAGGGAAGTCAGGCTGGTGTTTTAATTGCAGACAGTGGTCAGCTACCTTCTCACGGATAAATAATAGGCGCCAGAAGAACCTAAAGTCTACGTACCTGTTGTATACAACTTTGAGTAACCATAGCTAAGCTCTTTAACGCAAAAATATTTGAAAGTGGTTGGCACAGTTACTTCCATTGTAACAACAACGGAAAAGTTGGTGTTTTTGAAAAGTGCGCCATTAATAAAACAATGAAAGCTGTGTCTCATATTTCTATTCCTCTACCCAAGCATATTGAAAAATTCCAATATTATCCCTGCACTTTTCAATTCCAGTGTTTATTAACTTTTTGATTGTGTGTTTGTCAGAATATCACCAGACAATCATGTTTTAGATTATTTTTTAATTAATTAATTTCTGTAAAAAGATCTTTGTACGGTACACACATGAAGTATACGTTATAGACGTTAGGAGTATACGTTAGACAGAAATAAGAGTTCCTTTGAATTAATTTCGAAGTGCCGAGTTTCGGAGCTAGACGCATTCAAATATGGTGCGGCATCGTCACAAATGACGTCATATCTCAATAAATAAATACGTAAGACGTCTCGATGTAGCAAATCAGAATGGAAGTAGTATATTAGACATACCATAGGCAAATCAAATTTCCAAAGATTTTCTTCTCTGTCTTCCATTGCGTTGAAATACGATTGCCGTATTATACATCTGTAATCAGTCAAACCACCTATCTAGCTCTCCGTAAAATGTATCTTTATCGTCAGCTTCCTCGGTCGGAGCATGGAAATTTATTAAAATCGTCTTGCACCATCGAGTACGTATCGTAATGCAAGATAATCTTCTATCATGAACTCAACATTCTGAACCGCCGGAAGAATACTCTTCGTAATAAGGAATCCCGTTCCAAAGCCTCCGTAGTAGAAAGTGTATTTGCCCTGTCGAATGCTATCTTGACGCTCCTACCAGACTTCTTGTATCGCTTGTATGTTCATCTCGTACTTCTGTCTCGCGTACTGCCTGAAGAGTGCCCGTCTTGTATTGGGTTGGTGCAGGTGAAATGGCCGCCCCCAAGTGCATCATGTCCAAAGGAAAAAAAAAACTAAATTACCTGATTAATCAAAGTAGTCGCCGTCTGTAGCCACACATTGTTGCCATCGCTCACCCGACGATTGGATTCCGCGGCGAAAGAAGCCTGGAGTCTGCGATGCGAAGAAATCTTCAACTGAATGTTGCACCGCCCGATCATCAGCGAAGGTCTTCCCTGCCAAGAAGCCATCGAGATGTCGGAAGATGTGGTTGTCAGTGGGAGATTGGGGAAATACGGCGGGCGAGGAAGTTTCATAATGCAACTCAGGGAGAGCCTGCACTGATTTTTGCGCGATGTATGGGCGGACATTGTCATGCAACATGATACCTTGTATGGTGATCATTGCTGGATGCTTGCGCGTAAGTTTACGGTGCGTTTCATGGAGTTCAACACTGTAACGATCTGCAATGATGGTTTCACCTCGCCTGAGAAAGACATGATGGATCACTCCCACCATAGATCAGCAACAATACCTTCCGTGGGTGGAGAGGTGGTTTAGGACACCGTCCTGGATGTTGATGACGATCCAGCCATTCTCTTGACCGTTACGATTCTCATAGCAAACAAAGTAACATTCCAATGCGGGACACCTTTCTGCTTATTCCTTACACTCACAGTGCTGCACACCTGCAGACGGCGATTCTTGTTGCCCGGTGTCAACTCATGTGGTACCCATGGGTTCAACTTTTTCACCGTGCCGATCGCACGGAGCCGCCGCCGACTAACAGTGACATGGAGTATGCCTAACTCGTCTGCAATGGCACGAACGCTTTCGAGAGTCCGCTTTCACAATGTTCCTGAGCAGCTCATCCAAACATGATGCTGGTTGGTGCCCACGGGACGAAATGCAATGTTGTGTCACCGGAACGAAATTCGACAAACCAACGGTTAAAGGTGCGTTCATTCGCCATTCCTGTCCCAAATGCACTGCTGATTTTTGCGGCTTGCTGTGCAGAATGTCCCAGTTTCAATTCAGAAAAAATTCACTCGCACTTGTGTGTTCTCTATGGTGCTCTTTCATACGACCCTGTTCAACAACACTGCCTCCCGACTGGGTAACCTAGTCTGTTTGCCGGACTTGTGATGTTCGACGCGTGACCTTAGTCAGTCGCTGTTTTGTGTAGCTGAGGTGAGTTTTTCACCAGGCGTCAAAGCGGTCATTCATTCGCACCAACCCAGAATAAAGTTTTACGTTACAGGTATCCGCACTAAACTCACTCGATACAATAGTTTGATGTTCCCGTTCCTAAACGCCGCATTTGTCAGCGTTACCAACCTACTGTATAAAAGTGAATGTTTGTGTGAACACTTTGAGCCTTCATAATTGTTAGTAGAATCACAGCGCTTACTTGTTTACCTTTTATTTTACCTACCATTTTCCTAATTTCCTTTAACAATTCAGACATTAAAGTCGTATCATTGTCCATTTTATATCTAAAATTTCTATAAATTATGTACTGTGTGTGTTTAAATAGCTCGTATGCAGGTATGAGGTCTCGCAACATCAGTGCTAAAAAGGCTTTTCAGTACATTTTAATGTAAAGTTTTCCTTCCTTCTCTTTGGCTAAACTAATGAAAGCATCTGTTTCACTTCTAGATTTTGTGGAAGGCTGTGTATAAGATGCTCGGAGGTACTCTGCTACGATCAAACATGATGGAGCGTCTACACATCTTTCCAGATGACAAAGTTCCTCCGGAAATCCTAAAGAATGTGAGTGGCCAAATAAGGCAACTGCGTGCTGTTCCACGCAGATTAGACACTTACACACAGGAGGAAATTGAGAAATTCCCAAAAATAATGGACTGGCCAAAAGAACACATTTTAAAGTGAAAGTGTCCTATAGTGTAAAATTTCTCGAAGGACGTGTAGAAACAATTGTGTATATGTGTGTGAGGAAATGTATATTTGTTGAGAGATTAAATATTTTTAGTGAACAATGTTTCCGTTTATCCTTTGTAACGTCTTTAAATACGACTTGAATATCTGGCTGAGTTCAATGGCAGATTTTTTTATTGTAAATTATAATGCATGCGGTAGAGGCATCTAATTGTCTGAGCCTGATGTATGTAATCGTACATGTTTTCCCGGCAAAGAGAGATATAAATTAGCGGTTGGAGCCACTATTCTAAGGATTATGCATTTACTTGGTGGCCTGAAAACTGCATGATAGCGAACAACGAAAGCAGAATCCAAAATTGCACCATTTCTGCCCAGTCCCCCATAGTTCAGTGGTAATGTCGCAGACTTCGCAAGTACTGGAGAGGCACGCGAGTCGAGTTCTGCAGCAGACCTCCTAGCTGAAACTTTCCAGTTACTCAACTTCACAAGAATACGTCGAAGAACACCCTACTTTCCCAGGAAAAGTGCTCATCGGGGAATGTTCTGAAGGGCATAAATCACAAATATATGTTTCGCGCAAAAATTTAATAAAAATAAATGCAGGGTTTACTCCCATATGATCACAGCCTACAAGATAGGTGATGCTATACTGCTTAATAGTGCCAGATGCAGTGATTTCATATTTGTAAGAAATCATATTAGTATTTTAACAAGTATAGTTAACGTTGATATTGTATGTTATTGTAGGAGCTCAGATTCATAGAAAATGGTCGATGGAAGAAAGTTCAAGTTCGAAAACTTGCACAATTTGCAAACATACTGAATCAGTGAAACACGTAAATGTTTGTTTTGAAACTGCTGGCTCTTTATAGCCATATGATGGAATTTCGAACTTACAAGGTCGTCGGTTCGATCCCTGCTCATGCCATGTGGACTTTGTGGTGGACAAACACTGCGTGTGTGGGTTTTCTCAGGGTTCTCCAATTTCATCTCACTTTCTTAATCCCATTATCATCCATCCGGCCTGAGCCAAAGTTTCCTAAAGTGTTTAAAAATATATATATATATATATTGTACTTACACAAAATTCAAATCATCATCGGCCATTATGTATGAATATGAGTGTACAACCTCGAACAAAAACTAGACAACCTTATGAGTGTTGCAACGGTTTGTCATTGTTCCTAAGAATGTTAGTCACTCGTCTTTCATCTATAGCAGTGGTACTCAACCTTTTTTATTTCACGCAAACCCATTAAGTAGTAACAACTAGAGTGCAATCCCTGTTAGAGCCGCCTCGGCTTTTTTTGTTAGAAAATATTACCCACGCCAGGCTTTTCGACCGTGTACGGTACCTCGGATGTGTAGACTATCGACTAACCTCTTTCCATTAATAGTACCCCGATTGACAAGGTAAAGTATTCCCTGTACGATGCGCAGTAAATGGCGCATGGAGGATGTTAAGATAGCGGTCCACTCTCGACGTACGGTACGAAGTGAGGTGGATTGGTCAGTTTCACGCTAGAACGCGTTTACCTGCCAAAGTGCCCAGGAATACCAAGCAGGTACTTTTACTCAATTTGATATGAGGCTGAGTGCACCTCAAAGGCATGGAAGCACTGAAGAAAAATTTCCAGTGTCCTGACCGGGATTTGAACCCGGGGTCGTCGCATTTATAATCAGACGCGCTACCACGTGAGCTACGGCGACTCCACTGATCTATAGTAGTGTGCTATAATTCTGCTGATTTAAACAATTTTCTTAAAGCTCCGGATGATTCAGAGGGGTAAAAAAAAATTTTTTTTCGTCGCTCTCTAACCCAGCATCTTCAATAATTTACCTTTTGAACCCACCGCTTTAGACGTTCTTAACCAGCTTTAAATAGACTGAAAACTTGAGGAGCACTTTTATCGGTACATAACTATTCAAACTATAATCTAGAAACGTATAATTCATTTTATTCTACTACCTTATTCATTACTTTAAATTAATTTGATGCTCTGACACCAACTAAATATTCTCTGCAAATGTATTCTGTAACCTTGACTGTATAGTTTTGATCACCAAATTATACAAATTACTCACATTAATTTTTATTTGATTTTATTAGAAAAAAGTATGGTTTACAATAGTCCATCATAGTAAAGCGAAATATTACGAAAATTATAATTATTATCATGACAAGTGTCAACTTGTTCCGATGTAACTGCTACCACCCAATTTTAAAATCCCAAGCCTTTCTCCTTAATGAACTGAATGCTATGGATTCAACTCCAAGTCCTTGGCCACGGTGTACGCCGATACCCACATCATTCGTGGCTTGTGCTCCAAGTACACCTTAATAGCTTTATCTCGAGCTTCTTCCCATGCATATAAATCCCTAAAGGAAAAAAAATAGAAATGTTTATACACATACATACATACAGCTTAAAGATGCAGTAATCTAAATCCAAAACACTTTTGTAAAATATCAAATACGTGAAGATTCCCTCCCATGTGTAACATCTACTAACAAAAAATAAATTAGGATTAATAGCAAACTAACAAAAAAATAAATTAAGATTAGTAATAGAACTATTGGATAATCTAAGCGTAAAGCCAGATTACCAACTTGAAATCCCAAATAAATTCGATATTTTAGCCGGCTTGAGTGACGTTAAAGATGACATTAGAATTAATAATGAAATTAATGCGAATAACATGTGGCATGCAATTCGTGACCCTGCAAAGGGCGCAGCAAAAGATCCTTAGGTGAGAAGAAATGAGAGAAAAACAATCCTTGGTTTGATGATGACTGTATTACGCTTCATAAGGACCGAAAACAAGCAAGACAGCGGTGACTGAGCAATTAAACTGAAACAAATTCACACCACTACAGTGACGCCACACGAGTGTTTAGAAACAAAAAGTGAGAATATCTGACGCAGAAAATTCGGGAGATTGAGGAAAACGAGAACATACACACAGATAAACAAACAGAAATTTGAAATCCATACCGCATAATCGAACCTAGCGGGATCGAAGGTCGAGAAATTGAAACATTTCAAAGCACAGAGAATTATCATCATCCCAGCCGAATTAAAAACACCGGGAGGAACGGCACTAGTGAAGGAGTTACATACATTGATAAGTGCTATATGGAGAAAGGAGGAGCTTCCAAAGGAAAAGAAAAACCTTAGTAATAGTTTCGGTTTATAAAAAAAGATAATCTTCACTCCCAAAATGTTGACGTACTGTTAATGTTCTAAGCGTATACGTAGACGAAATCACTAATGTGGATTTAGGGGGAAAATATATTACATTGGGCCAGATGTTTGCCTTGAGGCAAATATTAGAGAAGTGGGAGTGCAATGGGAAGGTTCACCAGTTGTTCATAGATTTTCAGAAAGCACAGGATTCTATCAAAAGAGAAAAGCTATACGATATCCTGGTACGATTTGGAATTCCGGAGAAGAAGAAAAAAAAAACAACCTTTTTCTGCTAGTAAGGGTGTGTGTCAGTGACCCCATAAGCAGAATACGTATAGGTAATAATTTGTCAGATAGTTTCGAGATCCGCAGCGGATTGAAACAAGGTGATGCCTTGACACCACCACTATTTTAACTTTACGTTAGAATACACGATTCTAAAAATAAAAGAGACTTAACGTTGAACCATAGTTCCCACTTTTTATCCAATCAAAATCCAGGAGTATTTAATTTTTTCCCTACATACGCCAAGAACATTCCTAAACGTATCATTGAAATACTTAATCAAAATAAGTAATAATCATAACAGAAAACAACGTCTTTCTTTAAGTGGCTTCCTCCAATCAAAACACAGTTGTTCTTGTATAGTTTTCAAAGAAACAAATCCAAATTTACTACTTACTTTACATTTTCAATACAAAAAGAACCAAATGCAGACATAGATAATAAGAAAAGAAAAATTTCAATAATCGTGTCATATAATTCTTTCTTCTTATTTCTGTCTTTTCTCTACTTCTTAAAAGAAAGATATTTTACAGTTAAAGACATCTCAAGTTAAAAAATTCCAGGACCAATACAAAAAATCCAGGGGAGTTTTCTAGGATGCGTGGAAAACTTGTTGAATGACTTGAACCAACTGCATGCGGATGATGTAAATTTAGTAGCGGATGGTACAGATGCACTACAAAGTAACATCGATGTTTTAGAAGCTTGCGACGAGATAGTTCTACAGGTTAACGTGCACAAAACAAAATATATAAAGACGTGGAAATGGAGACTTAATAATTAAGGTGGTCACGGAAGAAACAAAAAGGTCGCTTAACATCGGGAACTCCTATCTTCGTGATTAATATCAAGCTGAAATACAAATTATACAGAACTGTTCTTTTGCCGGTAATACTTTACAGTCGCGCAAGTTCGAGTACGACCCTGGCAGTTGAACATAAATTAGGTGTGTTTGAAAATAAAGTTTTGGGAAAGGTATACGGGACGAGATGACCGGAGAATGGAGGAGACTGCATAATGAACGTCACGGACAATATTATTCACCTAACATTATAACTCAAATCTTTATGGACCCTGCGAAACACACTGGGTTCAACAGCGGCGTACGTATGCTTCAATCCGTTGGTGGAGATGGTGTAGCTTGCAGACTGTTCCAAAGATAGAAGTTAAGGGGCGTGAAATCAAGTGGAGTGGGACACTCGGCGAGTCCTTGCTGACTGCTCCTACATCCCGGAATTATATATCCATCTACTCTTGTTCCTCATCAGCGCAGTAGGAAGTGAGCCATTTTGGTGGTAAAATAAGAAAAACTGCCATCAGAACTCAGTCAGCATTGTTCCTCCCACCTCGGTGCCCTCAACAGTGATCGATACATTGAAAGATTCCTCTTTCACCCGATCTGATGCGCCTTAATTTCCACTTTTGACTCTCATTACCTGCATCCATGTCACAGGCGGGGATAGAGGAGGAGACAGGGTAGGGAAATAAATGGGACCTGGCCTTATTCAAGGTACCATCGCAGAACCTGCCTGGTGTGATCGAAGGAATATCTTGGTTTAGGATGGCCGGCACTGGGAATCAAAACCGAGCCCTCTCGATTGAGAAGCTAACGCTCTACCAACTGAGCCTTTTTGATTTCCATCTCTGCGTCACTTGAAAGACAGTGTATCGTGTAAAAAGTCAGAAAATGTTAAGTTGATTTGAATTTTATTTTAAGACCTTCAGGCATCTGAGGTAGAGGCCATCAGAAAATGTTGAAGTGTGAAAATCTTAAGGGCCTTCAATCCTCAATCACGCCTATTTGGTAGGTGAATATGATCAGTGTCTTGCCCAGAGGTAGCTCTATGATACGACCAAAATACGTGGAAAAATTTAACATGTATTTCTTTCGCCAGCTGAAGATTTACGTGAGAAGAACTCACAATTTTGAGAGATGAAAGTTCGAAAATTCTCAAACAAAGCTTCATTACCGAGTGCTCATTATGAAAATATTTTCGGTTGTATACAATCAACTTGGTGGAAAATCATTTAAAAAATGTTAATCTATGCATAGAAAAAGTCAGAATATGATGTTTCAGCTGAAATTACAAACTTTCACAACGTTATAGAACAAGTTTTTGATAATCGCTTGCAGTCGTGTGATGTATGCGACGAATTCGCATTTGTAAAATATAGCCATTGTTCGCTTCTCTGTTTTAATGATTTCATAGATAACCCACACTATCACTTTTAAACATGCATCGTTTTCATCAAATACCACTTTCGTTCACCGAATTTCACGACTTTTAATTTCAATTTTTGGACTCATTAGCAAGACAGTATATCGTGAAAAATCAACGCGCTAGACCATCTCCAGCAACGGATTCAAGCATACCTGCACCGCTGGAACCCAATATACTTCGCAGGGTCCATAAGGCTTTGAGAAAAATACTGGGATTACGTGTCCGCCCAAATGAGTAAAATCCCAACACTGAGGATCCCTATCTCCTAAACGAATAAAGGTAAGTAAAAACTGACTTCAGATGTGGATTTCTTGAAACAAGTTAGCCTTAAGCCCCTTGTACACCATTCGATAAAGCTTGAACAAGTCGTTGAACAAGAAATTTGATCAAAATGACGTCACGAATCATTGACTCCACGCAGGAAATCTCTTGAATTCAAGTCTTCTCATCCAATACATCCTAATTAGAACCTGTCCTATTTTCCTTGAATTCAACGCAGTGATCTACCAATCACATCGCTGGAGACTTGAACATGTGACTACTGTGCTTCCGGAACGCTAAAACTTAAAATGTCGACATGGAGGAGGGTTACATTGTGTAAAGCCCTTGTTTTTATGATGCGAAATAAAGATACGATCAGAAAATTAAAATAAAGGAAAACTACAAGAAATTACATCGCATCTTGCTTAGGTAAAGTGTACCCGATGTTTCTTCTGTAGTTTTTGTACAATCACTATAGCAATATAAACTAATATAGAAGGCCTACTATAATTCCTAATAAAGTATTGTATTGTATTTAGAAGCAGTGGGAAATTAATATTTAAAGTGCCATTTAGTTGCTCATAATTTTGTGGAAAGGTCGAGTTTTTATTTACTGTATGTAGGAAGTTCAAAGCTGCTAAACATAGAAGTATCTGGGTACACTTTACTTTACGGCACAAAAAAAAAAAAAAAAAAAAAAAATAATAATCTTTTCCAACGTGTGTGGAAATGTAACTTAAAATATAACAAAGTTTCGAGTCATGGAAGTATTAAATTAGAGTGAAGTAGCGAAAAGTACTTGGAACTACTTGGCTGCTTCCACCTTGGTGAGTGAGCACATTATTAAACCGTGCATGAAGTAGCGAAAAGTACTTGGAACTACTTGGCTGCTTCCACGTTGGTAGCGAGCACATTAAACCATGCATCGCATATAATAAAAATATAACCTTTAAACCGCCTTTGCTTATTCAACATTGTGGCCATGATTTTTGTAGCAAATTATGTGTCATTCATAATGCGACGTAACGTTATTAATATTCCTCCGCATCCCTACAATCTACATGTAGCTTGTCTAATGAACGCAAAAAAATCTATCCCGCCATGTTTGATTATGTTGATCAACGTATATGTATATGTCGCGAAATAATAATGACATGCTTTTCCTAACACTTTTTGCATTGTCCACTGCCGTTATGTGTTCATAGAAGTATCTGCGATGTTTATTTGCAAGAGAATGAGTTGTATAGAGCGTATGTATGGATCAATAGCTGGCGGAATTTCCCGGTCATAAAGTAAAGTTTTTCCATCTATCCAAGTAACTTTGTGTACGTATTCTCCGTGCACGTACTTTTCCCTCGCCCACCAACAATCCCAAAGAAATGTTCATGCACCAAAAATAATAAATTGACACAAAACAAAAATGTCTATTTTAGTCCTCTTGAAATGACATCGCATACACGAAAGTGATTGGAAGAACGTGTAGAAAAAGCGTTGGTACTGGCTGGATGCAGGTTATATGGCAGCCAGCTATGGTGCCATATTTTGCCGTATGTTGGCTTTATACCACTTACAAATATTTCATACAGGCACTTTGATAATCACCTACCGATGGCTAACAACTCAAAATCAGTTACGAATATCCACATTTCAAAATTATTTACGTAAAAAAGGGAACTCAGTACATGCAAATATGACGCCTTGTGGAGAAATACTAAATAGTATCACTAAATAATTTGCTACAAAAATCGCGGATATATTGTCGTTGGGCGAAGAGTTAGTTAAAGTTGTACAGTTCCGAAGCAGGTGGTGCTTTTTTGCAAACTTTACAGGAGGAATGATATATTTGTGTGACTTGGAAACATCAGATTGGCGTTAAAAGAAGTAAATAATTATTGCTGTGAAGTAGGAACTATATCCTTGCGGCGTAGGGCGAAGAGTCCGTGAGAGTAATGTTGATCGCGAGTAAATAAATAATAATAAAAAAAAAAACTGACCTGACTTTAACTAACTCCTCTTCGCTCGCTAGAGATACTGTCTGTATTGTTGTGACAAAATACGTATCATGCATAAAACGAAGTGTCACGATCAGTATTCCTCCACATGGGGCTATCATGATCAACTGGAGTGCGTATTTAACGAAATAATAAAATATGGATTTTCACTTTGGATTGTTAGCTGTCGCTAGATAGAAGTGCGTGTAACCTGAAATAAATTAAAATTTATAAGAATTGAAAAGAGTTTTGAATAAAGCAATAAAAAGTCGATGTTCGAGGCATGACAAACTACGGAACCGCAGTCGTTAGTCAGGTTATTGTTTTATTACGAGCGATGCATATCATGTTTAATATTCACTGCATGTGCCGCTTTCTACGCAGGAGCAAATCGACTCATGTGCTTTTGGCTCCTTCACTTTCATTTCACACTTCCGCTTAACTTATCGAATCGTGTACGAGCACCATCCAAACACTTTCAATACTACTTGGATACAACCCATTGATTATTTCAGTTGGATCGTGTACGCACTCATCCAACTGCTTGTTCAAGAATTTGATTCTATATTTATTGAATCATGTACGATATATCACATGACCCACTTTCCATTAAAAATTCTCAAACAATTTTCAAGATGGCTGCCATGATTCTCGTCTCTCGCATCTGGTAGCACAGCATCCACATTACTTCCATTCAATATTTTGTCTCACTCTCTTCACGCGTTTACGACTTACAAGGTTGCTTCCAGTCTTTTGTACTATGCAGTATTCGATTAGTCATTGGTCAGTTTGGAGAGGAAGATAGTAATTCACAGATGAATGATCGTCTTTTCTGATCTCAGGGTATCACATTCTTCAGGAGAAAACATATTTTCGCACTAGAATTTTTGTTCGAGCAATAAACATTCCCTTGTAAGATGCACTTCTTTGCAGTTGCCGAAAAAATCGACTTTGAAATACTGTATAAAAATTCAATCGATCGTCCACCACCAGTTGTCTTTTCCGATTGATAAGATACGCGTGGTTTGGATCAAAACTAATGGATGATAGAACATTTTTTGTGAATGTAAATCAGGTGCGTTTCCCAGCAGATACCTTAAAAAACTTGTTCTTGTAAAAACTCATCGTTTATCAGATGTGCTAGATGTTATGATGTTTTCTGCTTTCCATTTTTCTACGATAACTATCGCTCTGGTTCGTGCGACACTCCGGTTAATACTTCTGAATGATTCAGAATTATATGCAAGTGTATATTTCAATTGTGAATAAATTGTACACAATTGGATGTCATTTTTTATATTGCGTTTTATTTTTCTAATTTGCATGAAAAAATATTCTATTCCAGGAAGCAAATATTTCTTTGATGAGTCACTGTTCTGCTTCGAGATTTCGATTCAGATTACAATTATTCGTCTAAAAACGTCGTTCATACTTCTTACGTTAAATGTAATCGGTAAACATTACGAAAAAAAAAAAATTCTTAGAATATAAATTTGTTTGCGAACAACATAATGAAGTTCGAAAAAGTAACTTTTTCCCCGCGAAAAAAGAATTTAAAAACATTATTATATACATAATGTTTGTAAATTATATGTATAAACATTTTAATACATACAAAAACTCCATATGACTTACGCCGAATATTTCAAAGCCGATTTTCTCGGCAACGGTGAAGAAGCGCATCTTAGTGGTTTGCCAAATTAACATTCAGGTCATGAGGTTTTATTGCAAAAAATATGAATCGAAAATAAATTTTACAATTGACGGACTCTCCTTGTCAGTATGATCAAATTATTTTTAGATGAAGTACATACCAACTGGGACTAATCGTTGAGCAAAAAAAAAACAAACGAAGAGACACAAGTGTTCCGAGACCTCGGGGTGGCCGAGAGGTTAGAACGCTCGCTTTCAGTGCGCGTGGTTACGTGTTCAAATCCCGCCGGGTACATTGAACGCAGTGGTTCGGAGCCCACTTTACCAAAAACTGTAGGTAATGTCTTTAGAAGCCCACCAGCTCGTTTAGGACGTTAATAACAATACACAAGTGTTCCGGATAACGAAGTCATCTGTAATTAAGGACTGTAACGGAGATTCTACATGCCATTGGTGAAATTAATATAAAAATTTGCGAGTTCCACCACAATATAGGAAGTTATACGGTCTTATAATAGGCAGTAAAGATACAGTTTAACATTCCAAGTAGATGTTATTCCGTTTTAGTCGAGTAAGAAATTCTGTTAAATCTAAAAAATAATGAGATATCAGTACGTAAATGCTTTTTCGAAGTGCACTTGGATCTATTGAGGGATTTTCTATCGTGCATCAGGCTGAATACGGACCAATCTGACCATCGCAAGGAGAAATGGAATTATCCTTCGGACAGACATGATAGTGCCATGGATGGAACATGTTATTTACGAACGTGTGTGGGTTTTCTACATTCCCGCTGTCACATTAGTGTAACCTTTTTTTCTTACGAAGAAAGGAAAAAAAATAGCAACAAACTGAAAATTGGTATAAGGTAGTACAATGTGTCAGCAACAACATACTAAAAGTCACCTAAAATCCCACTGGAGCTTTTCCACCATTTTGAAAAATGGCTGCATCGGCAAGAAAGTTTTGTTAATCGTCGACCTTCACGTTCATGCTTCTGGTCACCCTTTTAATTCTCGCAGTGTCATGAATCGTCGGAAAGCCTATACATCCATGATTTCAAAGGATGATGTCCATCGTGCCCAATTTGTAGAAGAGGACGGAGAAACCTGAAGATAAAATTAATTGTATGGGCGGTAACAGGATTGTGGCTTACACCTGTCCGCATACGGAAAAGCCCCTTGTCGTCATCACGTGAATTAAATAAAAGCTTCTCGTGTAGAAAACCAGGAGCAGAAGAAAAATGTACGGGGAGTGTACAGGGCCCTCGGTATAACAAGTGATAAATTAAAAAAAGACTTAAAGTGTAGTATGATCCCCAAGGTTATAACGTTGCCTGAGATGATCATATCCAGGACAATTTAAAAGAACGTGACGGATACTTAAAACTGCATTGCAATTATCACAATGCGGCGGATCCAAACGTCGCAACAGATATCCATGCATCAGTACTTCTTACGCCTACTACTTCGGCGACAGTTACCTTAATTTCTCTCTTTCATATTTTTTAACAGCAACGTCACCCCATCGTCGCTGTCATTCATTCCATGCAGCCTGCTGATACTATACCAGCATGTCCTCAAATGAAATATGCTGAATGTCCTTGTTAACTCTGAAGGAGCCTCACAAGCAGATTGGTCTGCTAATTCGTTACCAGAGATACCAACATAACTTGGCATCCAGGAAAAGACAACTTCACCACCAGCAGAGCAGATAGCATGTGTTTACAGAGGAATTCTTGTACGAGCAAATGTTTACTACACTGGTGTCCAAAATTAAAGCAAAACGAAATAATTTGGGAGAAACATATTTCTTGAAACTTATGAAAATGGTATACAACGATAGCTAAACTGCAAAGACGTAACTTTAACATAAAAAATGCTTAATACAGTCCAATCTTAGAATAGCAAGATCACAAAATAATGCTGGCAAGTATTATCACAAAACAAAATAAACTTGACAACATCCAAAATTAACTTAAGATGTATATGGTTAACCCTAGCAGCGATTCAGGTGTAGCAGTGACACTGCACTGGTTCGCAGTATACCGCGCCGTAACACTGCTAGGGGTGAAGCATTTAGAAGTACATTTTTGAGAATTGACTATTTTGTGATCTTGTTCTGAGAATACTTGCTTTGTTTTGCGACTTGAGATTATTTTCTGATCTTGCTGTCACAAGATTAGATTGTATTAGGTATTTCTCATGTAAAAGCGTTCTCTCTTTGCAGTTTTACTTTCGTTGTATACCATATTAATATAAATCTTGATTTTAACAACAAATGTTTCAAGAAATTTGTTTCTGTCTAAACTGTTTCGTTCTGCTTTAATTTTGGACACCAGTGTATATATATTTTCGAGACTTTGTAGGATACTGAGTAAATCTGCGCAAAGAAGGATGCGGTTCAGACCGTGAACAAAAGTACAATCAGAGTATACAGTTCGGCGGTAAAATACTAACTTTGGCGTTAAGACAGTATTCGTGGGCTTCCCCCGTTTATAACAAATGCGCATCCAATAGATTCAGCTAATTTGAATCCATTAGTAAACTCAAGACGAAATCGGGTATTGGCTCTGTAGCTCACGAAAACGTTGCTGGAACTCAATCATAGATGTCTCCGATTTCTTCAAACTTGACAAATATATATCAGTCCGTGGACGAGCAACTGCCCACAGGGGACGGAGTCTAAAACGAAGACGGTAGACAGTTGGACGGTCTGCGTTCATAAATGTCTCGCTGTACCCAGTTCATTACTAAATTATGTGCTGGATGGCCAACTAAAGATATCTTCTAGAAGTAGCTCAACATGGTATATAAGCTCGAGCGGAGTTTCGGCGGCATCAACACCAAGACTGGTGACAGGAACTGTGTGATACGCGCCAGTGGAGAGTCGAATTTCTGCGTGATGAACACTATTCAGTGTATGCAAGGCAGAAAATCGTACAGAGGAATAAGTGTGACAACGATAATTAAGTTTCGATAAAATAAGGGCGCGATAAAGGCACAACGAAGTTGTACGATCCCATGTGTAACGACTTAAATAAGTAACAAATTCATGTGACTATGCCAATTTAAATTAGTATCAAATATTAAACCAAGATATCGTACCTTATCGACAAACTGGAGTTGTATGTCCCAAAGAAACAAATCAAGATCCAGGTAACAATTCTGTTTACAACAGTGCACACAGATTGTCCTCGTGGTGAAAGATGAAAGCCAGTCTGATGTGACCAGTCAACAAGATGGTTAAGGGTCAGCTTGATCTGCCTAGATGCGACGCTGATACTTGCAGATTTACAGACATTTGTCAAGTTATCAACATATAAAAGACCTTCCACAGGAGACCGAATACAATTCATAACACTATTCACGGCAAGAATAAGCAGAGTTACACTCAACACACTCCCTTGAGGTACGCCGTTCTCCTGGAAATAATGCTTTGAAAGACGACCACAAACACGAAAATAACGATCGCTTAAAATGTCTGAAATAAAATCGGCCATGTGGCCCCTAAAACCCCAGTCATGAAGATAGCGTAATATGCCGTATCTCCAGGTGGTACAGGTCTTCTCTAAATCGAACAACACAACTAGAACGCGTTCATTGTGGAAGAACACATTCTGAAGGATAGACTATAACCTGACAAGGTGGTCGACAGTTGATCGAAATTGTCGAAAACCACACCGATCTTTGGAAGAAACGTGATATTTTCAGAAATCATTTGAAGTTTGCAACGCTGACAGTTATCGTAAGCCAACAAAACCACATCAACGGATGCCTTAGACACGTGTGTCAAAGATACCCAAGAATAAACAGGTCAGGGCAATATACGATAAGAAAAAATTTAATATTCAACATTGTATGTCTTTTTTCTTTTCTTTTAACGGCTGAACAACCAGCTTCTGGCTGAAGTCCATCACGTCTGAGGCACGATGAACCATCTTTGAAAACCACTGAGAAACCGAAAAGCTCCCTTTCATTTTATCTTACTTTTTAGCTATTTTATATACAACGTTAGTAATGTGTATAATGGTTTGTATAGTACAAATATATGTCTGAAGGATTAGATCCGTTTTTGGCTTCAGTAGCAAGTGCTGGAAAACCTTATAAACTGCTATGTCCGTATGTCAACTTTGAACTCAGGAACTACTAGTGCTACGCAGGTGGTTGAGGTGTCGTTGGAAAGGTATCTGCGAGATGAGTTCAAACCCCTATACATCATCCAGATTTGATCAGTGGGTCCGAAGATAGGAGGGATCTATTTTTCCCTAGTTACTTTCAATTCAGGAACTGCTAGGGCAACGAAAGTGATTGAGGTATCGCTGGAAAGGTATCGACAAGTTCAAACCTGAAGTCTGCTGTAGCACATGTGCACAGTTTTCTGACTGAGCTTCGCCTTACTTGATTTTTTTCTGTGATGGGTTAAAATTAGTAGAACTTAAAAAAATTAATAGAATTGGAGGGAGGTAAATAATTATCTTTAGATCGGAGCAAGGTTAGGGGCGCAAATACAGCTCCTTAGCCCGGGCGCCAGAAATTGATGGTACGGTCGATTCTTATCACCCTGTAATGCACTGATCTTTATGATTGTTGGTGACTGTTTCATATAAGTGTCTTAGTCATACGTTGGCAGAGTTTTGCTGGCATCCATTACCTGTCAGTGTTGCAAACTGTCAAGAATTTATGATTTTCTTTTTTTTCCTACAGATTGGGCACGATGGCCACAAATGTTAACTCGTTGGAATTAGAGTTTCATGAGCTTTCCAACGATGTAAAACTCGTCGTGGTTCTCTTATAATGTTGACGTTGACTAGAGCGGTGATCGTAAATGTACTTTTTCTCCTTTATGCATTTATGTAGAGAGTACTCCGGAGAAAAGATTGATTATAGAATTTTTTCTCACCTTGTACTGGCTCGACCTATGTCATTGCTGGGCAACTTTGACACATATGTCTAGGGCATCCGTTGATTTGGTTTTGTTTGCGATCGACAATTGTCAGTGTTGTAAACATGAAATGATTTTTAAAAATATCATGTTTTTTGAAAATGTTTGGCTTCTTCTTCCTCTTCTACAAATTGGATACGATGCGCAATTTTTTTGGATTTTGGGTTTATAGGCATTCCAACGATGTATAATTCATGGCTCTGCGAGAACTAGTAGGGTAATCAGAGGCATGAACGTGAAGGTTGACGATTTAAAAAATTCCTTGCCGATGCGGCCATTTTTCAAAATTCTCTTAGCCCCATACCAATTTTCAGCTTGTTACTAATTTATTCCTTTCTCAACCCCTATCTTAACTGCACTACGTGTGTACCGGGAATACCTCATGGAGAGTTTACCATGGACATTACAGTGGGCGATCTACTAGGAGTGTGATCTGAATAAAAACGTACATGGTAACAGACAAAGGACACGGGGTTAAATCACTTTCAATTCATCAGATAGCAGACATATCCAGCAGGCCAGTGCAGTGTCCTTTTAACCTTCATGGGATACAGAAGCTGAAGACCCACCACAAGCGTAGTGCCTCATCTGGACTCGTCGGCCCGAGCCTTAGATGCCTAAAGGCCATAAATAAAATTGAAATAATCTGAATTCGTAAATAGAGTAACAGAATCTTGGAGGACTAGCAAAATGTGACGCGGTCGGGTATGTCCAATGAGGCCATGGACACCAGTTGTCAACGCGGAATCGTGGGTCATACTGATGGAAGATCTATTCATGTGGCGAGGGTTCAGTCCGCTCGTTATCCTAAACAAGCCATTGTCCGGAGACCACTATACTGCACTGTTTGATAACCATTTATAGCCCATCACAGACTTCATATACACCACAACGGTGGAGTGTTCCAGCAAGATAATGCACTATATAATAGAATGTGTTTACAAGAATTGGATCGAGATGCATTCTGATCAATTCCAAATAATGGCGTGGCCAACATGTTCGCCGGCACGAACATCCTCAAGCACTTATGGGACATGGTAGAGAGACCCTTTAAACCTAAGATCTTGCACCTACACGGAAGCTGTGGACATCTATCCAGACGACATGGCTTAACATCTGTCCAAAGATCTTCCGTTACTTTTGTAATCAAAGTCACGTCGAGTTGTTGCGTTTCGCCGAGCTAGAAGGGGTCCTCCTATACAATACCAAATATCTATTCTAAGACTTTTGACATGTGAGTGTACCTTACGAGAATGTAAAAATGGTCATAAATCGCATCTCAATATAATGTGAGAAGCACATATTTAAATTAATAATGTACGCTAAAATTAGTATTCAACATCTATTTCCAGGTGGAACAAGAAAAGAATGAAGAAAGATGTATTTTACCAAACAGGAACACAGCAGAACGACTATTCACGCCAGTACACTAAGCGTAATTTTTGAGGGATATTCTGACTGGTTCTAATTATCTTCTGTACAAACTTTAATAATGCTTTGTGTTTCGCAGGCCTGTCATAAAGGGTACAGTTAGGATTGTTTTCTTTTCTAGATAGAAAATTTCAATCTCTTACTCCTCTAAAGCTGATCTAATTTAAAGCCTTTTAGGAGAAAATTATGTCATTTTTAACTATGTGTTACGTTCCTTTGCAGCGACAACCTGCCCTGCCACTTTGTTTTCTATTCTCAGATGTGGAACATACATTTTCCTGTTTCAACAAGTGTCCGGTTGATTACCGCTGGATATAATTGTAATACATCCAACTCAACTGTTAGATTACACAGAAACTGTACAATAAAGAATGCACTGGAACGTATAGCTAAAACGAAACAAGGAAGACAACAAGAAATTAACTTCCGGAGACAAAAAGGAAAGCAAGCCGCAGAAAGACAGCATTAAAACAAAAAGGCAATAACAAAATCTGCATGAATTGTGAGGCCTAATCTTGCCTTCAAGGATCTACTACTTTGGGCAAAACACTAATGATGATAATAATAAACCAGGATATGATACAAGCACTTGCTTTGCCAACGGTATCTGCCACCTTGATATTACACCGAAATTTGTTTTAGTTGTGTTCATTTACTGTCAAGATACGAATGTTCTCAACGTAGTGCTATGTGTCAAGTGGATTGAAGATGATGCATTCTGGCCATATGAAAGCACAAAGTGTTTGGTTCGTGCTTAGCAAGTGATTTTTTTTAATTTTTTTTTTCATGTTTGTTAGAGTATTAATAGCAAGGCTCCATTAACATAGTACATACCTGAATATTGGGCGAACAAATTTCATGCGTCCTTGTTCTGTGGCGAAAGTCAATGCATGAGGAATCTGCTCAGTCCACTTCGCTTTAATACACAACCGAAGCCAACTAGAAAAAATAAAACAAGTTAGATGCAAAATTTCAATATTATAGACACAAATTTTAAGTACACAAAGTAAATTTTGTATGACCTATGACAAATACGAAATAACGGAATATATAACAGTAATATATTGGGTTCTTGTGACTAAAATGTCCTACTTCAAGCATGTATGTGGCATAAAACCTTCAAGAGAGATGAACGTAACCCAAGAACGTTACAACGTTGGTAGAGATCTGGTATACATACTGTGTTTCTCAACCACATCTTTCTTGCATGGGATAGTGTTGTGGGAAATGGAGAATACACAATTCCGAGTGATTTTCATTAACAAACTGGAGCATCGCAGATCGTAGCATACGTAGCCGGCTTGCAAAATTCCGTACAAGCGATACAACGCTGGAAAATCCACCCAATGATATCGACACCAGCTAACCATGGCAAAGAGCTCACACAACAGCCGAAACGGTTCGAGTCCATCATTTCACTGTTATCTTTGACTAAGTTTCCAATTGGTCTCATAAAGGTAGCTGGAGCCGTCGTTGCTCCGTCTATGTACTTCAACAAATGCCTAAGAAGAAATTCGGCAAAACGAAGAAGAGAGACAAACCAATGAATGTCTCCCAACGTACTTCTCAATCTGACTAACATCCCCTCCGCAGTGACATTTATGATCGTCCTGTTGCACCGTATAACAAATACCTTTTTTAAGTCAACATTATGGCTTTCTGAGTTCCTCACAAGGGCGATGTTCAAAATATCTACTGCTCAGTTCTTCTACAAGCACGTGGTGATATTCGTTTACTGTGTTTCTTGGTTTCTGATTCTTTTCTTTATTATGTTCAAAATTACGTCCTTCCGTCCGTCAGAATAGATCCTAAACAGCGAAATGTCTTCATTGGAATTGTCCTCATGCACTTTTCAGCGATTCTTCATTACTCCTCTATGTACTTAGCTTTTGTCTATAACGTTACTGAGGTCTTATTTTGACACAAAGCTAAGTTCTTCCAACACAGCACCAGCAATATCTGCTCATTTTGGCACTGGGACACCAGTTTTCCCTCACATTTTGTCAAGGAACTGAAGAGGTTGCCTCATCTGCCTAATACGTTTTCAGTTTTTAGGATTTATTTTTATTCTAATGGATATTTCCAAGCGAAATCACTATAATTTCCTGTCTGGTGTCGAAGTTTAAGTGGCATTCAATTCTTCATTTTCGGAAACTGAATCTTCAGCAGCTGCAACACATGTTCCACTTGTGGTTGGCTTCTGCAGTATTTCGCTCAATCATCGTTTTTTTTCTTACTTCTTCTCTCTTTCCTTGCTTGTATTTGTCTACCAAGTGGAGATATCTACGTCGCCGACAGCATTCATTCTTGTAGTTCTTTGGTCACTCATAAAGGTTTTCTCTCTTTCTGGCACTTTTCTGGACTTGTTGCATATACAAAAAGAAAATGAAGTAAACTTATAAACATAAATATGAAACATTCTCATCGAATTTACCGATATTTCTTCTAGATGTTTGATTTTTTTTTCTGTATATATTGGTGACTTTCTTGTAATAATTTGTGATCACTTCGTGGATTCAGTGGCTCGAAAATGTTAGATTCGATGTATGTAACTGTATGTCTCAATTTCTTCACGACGTTATAAGACATGTTTCATCTTGCAGGTTCTTTACTTCTCTATCCTTTCAAAATTAGAAGCATAAATATCTCATAACGCCTTGATAAGTGGTAGAACTCGAAACGTGAGATCGTTAGGGTTCCGAATGTTTTTCAGTTTAATAGTTATTTTTTTCTCATCTTACAACTCTTAGCCATTTTACAATTCACTTAAATTCATTTACAATAAAAATTCCTTCTCTGTCCTGCTTCCCACTTTCAACTAAATCTCCTTCCGATAAATAATGAGCGACACTAACAAAGCATAGCCAAACCAAGTAGAAAAAACAGCATGGATCCACTGAAACTAATGCCTAGCTTATCTCTCCATGACAATTAAAACCTGATCCATTTATCTAACAAATCTCGTGGAGAGAAAACACATTTTCTTACCTGCTGGCCTGCAGCTAATTCTCTCGAATAGTAAACACTTACAAATAAGTAAAATCGTGATATATTTCGCAAGTCGGTGCGCTCGCATTCTCAAACCATGGGAAAAATTCAAAAGGATAGGTTATGTGGTGAAGAGTAAGGTGTGAATGCTGTACTGCTCGTTTAAAGTACTTGACAGAGTATAGGAACAATGTTGCCAGACCGTGACGTCACTTCCGTGCTCGCATTTATATGAAAGTGAAATATAAATCAACGATCATCAACAACAACATCTAACCCTCCTGAATAATTTGACTGTACGTAACGAATAAATAAAATGTTATCTGTGACAATCAAGTGTTTTATTAAGTATTGTCCGTTGGTCCTGTATATAGGTTTAATTTTGTTTTACACTTTAGAATATATGCACTTTCGTATATGTTTCTTTCAATAGCCGAATTTGTTTTATGTACAATGGAGACATCAGTAATGCTATGTTGTGTGTTTTTTAGGTGCTGGGATAAGCTTGTGTGGGTGTTTGGGATCTCGGACATATTCGTTTACCCTAACCGAAACTCTGGGTTTAGTTTAGCCTACATATTGTTCTTGACATTCACATTTAACGGCATATACCCCTGTACCTTCGTTCTTAGGTACAAAATAACTTTTAAATGACGTAAAATGTTTCTCTATGGTAATGGGTGGGACTGATATTGGCTTAAGGTTGTTTACCTTGTATATTTTCTTTAAGCTGTTGGTTAGTGTTAGGTAAGAAGATAAACTAACCCATTTGTGGTTCTCTGCTTTTTTGTCGCTAACCTGTTGTTTCATCTGTGTAAAGCGTAATTTCGCCTGTTTGTTCCATTCGAGGATTTCTGCTTTGTGATGTCCGTTTTTTGGCCTATACTGATCACTTACTGGATTTCGTTTTCTAAGTCATATTGGTTGGTGCACAGATTCTATGCTCGCAAGAAGAAATTACACCAAACGTTGTGTTTTATTTGTTAGAATGGAACGACTTAGCATGTATATATTGGTCCCCTGCGGTAGGTTTGTGGTATACTTTAGTTTGGAACCCGTTGTTGTGTCTATATATGTTAATATCTAAAAAAATAATGCTGCCATTCTCTTCTAATTCTTTGGTGAATTTTAGGTTAGGGTGTATTCCATTTAACTGTTGGAAAACATAGTCAAATTGTTTAGTGTCTGTATGCAGAAGCAAAGAATCATCAACAAACCTGTAGTATCTAACCTATCTAGCTTCGGAGTGCTTTAATATATGAATTTCAAAGTGGTTCATGACTATGTCAGCCAGTATCGGGGATAATGGATTGCCCATACCTAATCCATTCTTCTGTATGTAGTATGCATCCTCCAACTGGAAGACATTATTAGATAGACAGAATTCCAATAATTTAATAATTTCCTGAACTTCGATTTCAGTGTCGTGTTGCTTCCTTAACAACGTTTCCGTACACTGAAGGGCTAAATCAACCAGAATTAAGGTGTACATGTCAACTACATCTATGGAGGCCATTTTTATGGAGTCTGCATTAATGTGTGATGCCACCTGTTGTTTTACTTCTAATGTGTTGGTGACAGTATATAGAAATTTATTTTTGTATGTACTCAATTTTTTCGCAACTCATTTTGCTAACCTGAAAGTGGGATGGTTTCCATCTGAGATAATGATGCGACATGGTACCTCTTTTTTGTGAATCTTTGGCTGACCATATGCAATAGGAATGGACGGTGCCGCAACGGTTAAATCCTTTTGTAAGGGCGGGTCTAGTAATGGAGAATTCTTAATAAGGAATTTTGCTTTTGCTTCTATTTGTGAAATGGGATTTATGTTCAGCGTAGAATAATTGGTACTGGTTATTTCATTTAAAGTACCAATGACACAACAATATTATCGAGCGGGTTTTTTTTTTTAACTTGACTCTTTCCTTAAAAACATTCGTTTCAAATTTACACAAACATTCGGAACCCCCTGATATTTATTTGCATTTTGCATCTTCTCCCGAAACTTCGGTTTGCCCTCCCGATTCTCTCTCTCTCTCTCTCTCTTCTTTTTGTACAGCTCTGAATATAATGCAGTAGAAATGACAATGAAAAACTATAGGAAATCTATTTTAAATATGCATACATGTACGCGCAGAGACAATCGTAGAAGAAAGGACATCTATCCTCCCTAAGTACATTTGGACGAAGTAATTCAGAATCGAATCTATGATAACTGACTCTTTCACAGAAAGTGACATAAAGCTAGACCAAAAAAACGTAGCATCGTTTTACGGATTCTTATTTTTGCCAGAAATATAACAAAACGACTCTGGTCCTCTATTTTTTTAAAATAAGATATCAGTAGCATTTAATTCTTTGAGGCTGTATATTCCTGTTTCTGCGTTCATTTCCTGTCAAAACCTTCTAAAAATCTTTAAAAGAGCAGTGTGAAAAGTGACTTTGGGTTCATAAAGGATCTTGTCCACAACAACATGGCGCGCAGCGAGGGATATTTTTATGCAAAACATCTCTTGTCCATGTGCACTGAATGGTTATTGACCATTACTCTTTTCAAAAAGTCTCTTGTCTCAATGCTATGCAGTGCAACAGCAAGAAAGAAAATAACGGTACACAACTGAATTTTGCAAGATTCATTTCTCCTCGCAAAAGAGCTGAGTGGTATTACCGGATATAACTGAAAAATTTCAAAAAGTTTCAACGGTGGTTGGTTCAGTCTTAATTGGCAAAATATATTATGGTGATCTAAGTGTGGTCCAAAAAGGAAACGTGTCTAAAAATGTATTTTATTCATAACTTTGTAAAAGCATCATAACAAAGCTCAGAATTGTAAAATAACGAATAAGTCTGTTGAGTATGTGACAACCAAGAAATACACAACGAATGTAAAACTAAGAAATAAATGTAAGCTTGAGCAATAGGTACTTTTTCCCGATAAGCCAGGGTAAACAACCACTAAGGGTGTTGCTAAACTCGTAGATGGAATGAGGCGAAGGGACGTAATGTAGTGTGACGTAGTATGACGAAGTATAGGACGTGGACGTCGAGTCTTAGGTAGGAGACCGAGGTAGTTGAAATTTGTACAGTCACGATCAAAGGGTTTAAATGGCAGTGACAACTGTCTCTCCTCCTCACAAATACAGTTCTAGCTAACCGGATCATATCGAGAAAGGACTCCATGTACCAAACAAGTTTAATGAGTTACTTAACATTCCGGCCACACGCTTTTAGCCATTTACAAGTACTCACGTATTCTCATTTGCAAATCTTAGTGATAGTTAGAACTTTTGTAGAAAAACAGGTTGTATTATGTTGTGCCGTGAAAGCTACCTACTGCTCGACATAAACTTGGAATTTAATTGACTCCTTGAATTTAATTGCAACATCCCAACTTCCAGTCTATATCCGAATCGAGTAGTGTCCAGACTTCGAACCCCACTTAGTTCACCCATAAATGATTCAATGAATCATTTCTGTGTTAACTCAGGGTTTGTTTGTATAACTTTAGGAATGTATTAGTTATTATTGGGGCTCTATCATCTGACGCTTAAAGTGTGTTAGTGAACACGCTATGTCTAGTCCGCATTATGCTTAGAATTATGGATTAGACGTGACGATTCAAAGAATCGAGCACATGGTGGAGATGTCTTCGTTTTTGTACCTTTAAATGACATCCAAAAGTGTAATGACCCGTTTCTTTGTTCTAAATTTTAATAGGGCCCCACCCACAAGAAATTTAACAGTAAGAGGATACCTGTACTGATAGGTATGGAAATTACAACATGTATAAAAGTATAAAATTAGTGTAAATCTAACGGAAATTTTGTGCGAAGTAGGGAGAAGTACTATCCCGATGTTGAAGCAGTGATTCACTGCTATGTTAAGATAATAATTTGTACGATTATTGGTGCAGGTTACGGTGATAGGAATTTGGTTTAAATATATTTTTATTATTTCGTATAGTTAGATTTGTTTTTAAATTTGCATTAATAATGTGGATAATTTGTCAGTAATGAGTACACGGATGTTAAACTTAGTTAGAATTCCACGGAGCGCGATCATGTTATGTCATTAGGTAGCCAGTATAAGGAACTAGCTGACGAGTTAGATTCCACTCTCGATACTTCGCTTCATTTGGTGTCGACGGTTAATATTCCTCAGCGAAAGAGGAAAACACGAAAAAAGGTTAGTCCAAAGTTCCATTTCACAAGGCAAAATGCCAGATCAGGAAAATCCAGCGCCGCCACGGCCTCCTCCTCCACCAGTAAATAACTATACTACAGTCCACAATCATAATTTGGAACTACCAAATTTGATGTAACATAGAGGATTTTCTAAAATTGTATGATGATGCAACTGTTCTGGAATGAAAATAAGGCGCAATAAATGCTGCCAAGCACCTTTGTCGGAAAAGGGCGCAACTGGCTGCAGCTTTGCATCGAGAGAAAGGGATGGAATGCGTTAGACTGTAACGAATTTAAAGAGCAAATAATTAAGGCGTTTACTAAGGTGAATACAAAAGTTGACGGAGGTCAAATCTTTCGCGACAGAACTCAAAACCGTAACGAATTAGTACGAAATTATGAACACGACAAAATGTATCTGATACATAAACATGAATCTGAAATGTCTGAGTTCAAGCAAGTTGGCATGATAGGGACAGGCCTACTACCAAACTTCATGTATAGGTTAAGAACACAAGTTTATAATTCCGTTCATGAATTATTAGATGCACTTATTCATGTGGAAGCAAACAAGCTTAGTATAAAACGTTGAAAAGACATATTGAACGGTAAAAATAAATCAATGCTTGCTCTCACGAGATCTGGTGAAAAGCAAACAAACATATTTCACATATGATTCCGACATAACATCTGGTGAATCGGACGCAGATTCCCAGGAGTCAAAAACTCAACAGCTGCCGAGTCAGCAAGCTCGGAGTCTGAGTTCTCATCTGATAAGAGTACAAAGTGCAAATATCGGAAACAAGAAAAGCCAAATCGCTAAAGTGAAAAACACAAAAATAAATCTAAACACAATATATCTGAAAAAGAGAAAAACAAAGTAAAAAATTATCCGACTGCAGATATAACGAAACAACTAGAAAAACTGACTTTGATGATGAACCAAAATTCACAAACCCAAAATAATTTTAGTAATAACAATAGTAACAACAATCAACGAGGTAACTTCTAATAAAGAAGATGAGGTGGCCAACGTGCCAACCGGAGTAATCAACAGTTCCGTGAAAATTCAGGCCGTGGCAATTACAATAATTACAACAATAATAGAAGACATTTTCAGGCAAACAGAGGTAACAACAGCCGCGGAAACTATCGTGGATGTGGCCGAGTTTTCACAAACTCTCAATATCCGAGAGGTGGTAATACAAACACGGGTTATGGTCAAAATTATCAAAATCCATACCCTCCCAGTTTCAAAACAACCAGCAGTGTTATCAACAGCAAGTACAGTCTGTACCGGCATTTCAGTACGGTAATTGCGAAGTACAAGAAACTAGGCTTACTCCGACAGTAACATTATAGTGTTTGAATTGTGGGTTAGCGAATCATGTTAAAGATACGTGTCTCAAACCAACGTCTCAGTGTTTAAAATGGGAAGGGCTGTAGCTGGAAGAGGCGCTACTACATCACATCAGAAAACCATAAAAGGCCCTCTACAATGTAAAAATGATATGGCGGATGTAAAAATTTCAGTCGGTGGTAAAAAATATAATATCATAATTGAAACCGCATCCCACATCAGTTTAAAGTGAATGACGTAACTGACAAATGTTGTTTAATCAGCGTATTGGCTAACATAGAAAAGTGCAGCGAAAGTCAAGCACATACAGAGAGAGATATTAGAAACAAATGTTGATTATATAATGATTTTCATTTCTTCTTTTTTATATATAATTTTAATGATGCATATTTTTAAGAATAAAATATACAAATTGTAATTGTAATTGGTGAAAATGGATATATGTGATTATTGAGGTGACACATACGCTTACAATAATTTTTATGTATTTTTCAGAAACAGATGACAGTAATTTTTCAGGTGACTGTAAAAGAAGAGTTTAAATTTTAGACAAATACAGGAAATGTTTGTTTGTAAGAACCGGGTTACACATACGTACTCTTGTATGTTTGTAAATACCGGGTTACACACACAGAAACTGTTCCACCCGATATGGGCTGAGGGGAGTGTGGTGATCTCAATTTCGTCCAGAAAGGAAACATTTCCAAAAATGCATTTTATTCATAACTTTGTAAAAACATCATAACGAAGCTCAGAATTGTAAAATAACGAATAAGTCTGTTAAGTATGTGACAACCACGAAATACACAACGAATGTAAAACTAAGAAATAAATGTAAGCTTGAGCAATAGGTACTTTTTCCGGATAAGCCAGGGTAAACAACCACTAAGAGTGTTGCTAAACTCGTAGATGGAATGAGGCGAAGGGACGTAATGTAGTGTGACGTAGTATGACGAAGTATAGGACGTGGACGTCGAGTCTTAGGTAGGAGATCGAGGTAGTTGAAATTTGTACAGTCACGATCAAAGGGTTTAAATGGCAGTGACAACTGTCTCTCCTCCTCACAAATACAGTTTTAGCTAACCGGATCATATCGAGAAAGGACACCATGTACCAAACAAGTTTAACGAGTTACTTAACATTCCGGCCACACGCTTTTAGCCATTTACGAGTACTTACGTATTCTCATTTGCAAATCTTAGTGACTGTTAGAACTTTTGTAGAAAAACAGGTTGTATTATGTTGTGCCGTGAAAGCTACCTATTGCTCGACGTAAGCTTGGAATTTAATTGATTCCTTGAATTTAATTGCAACATCCCACCTTCCAGTCTACATCCGAATCGAGTAGTGTCCAGACTTCGAACCCAACTTAGTTTACCCATAAATGATTCAGTGAATCATTTCTGTGTTAACTCAGGTACAAAACTTTGGTAAACATTATTTTTATATGGGCCAGTCTAGTAACTTTGGACTTCGGCCCGTCACGATTTGCGTTTAGCTGTTAAAATCCACGTCCTTGCCTCTTCCGGGACCTTCGAGCCGATGGCCTATCGCCGCAGAGCGCTCGGCTACCCGGCCGGCTGTTAACCTCAGGGTTTGTTTGTCTAATTTTTGGAATGTATTAGTATCTTAGCGCTCTATCATGTGACGCTTAAAGTGTGTTACTGAGCACGCTATGTCTAGTCCGCATTATGCTTAGAATTATTGATTAGATGTGACGATTCAAGAAATCGTGCATAATGTAGAATATTTCTGTAATAAAATTGTTTATTAGCAAAATAGATTTTCTGCAAAAAACATTTTAATTGATAAAAATCATGGCTGCCCCTCAATTTTGGAAAACGTCACTTGTCTACAATGGCTGGTTTCAAAACGTCTCTTATTCTAGGTTGTTTCAAAACGTCTCTTTTTCCAACAGATTACCCTCAATAATTGGGACACAGTCAGTATAATAATGCCAATTCGATTGAAAATAAACTCTTACCAACATAAATACACCACACACAAAATACTTCATCATCCGATAAGTTTCTGAGCAATGACAGTTTTTTCCCTTTACCAAAAATTTTGTAAATTGAACAAGGGGCCTTTTTGAAAATACACTCGACATATCACACACACAGTGACGATCAGAGACTTTTCAGCCTCCTGGGTATTGATTTAAGGTACCTTTCTCTTTGTAATTACTTCTAGGTTTTGTATAGTCACTTAGAAAATATGGTAAATCATTTACTAGGCTGGTAAATTGCAGTATTTTTTTTTTACTAAGAAGTCACTATTTTTAATAGCTTCTCTGACTTATAGGTATTACATAGAACAAGACTATTAATTATTATTATTAACGTTTTTTAAATAGCGGACGTCTGAGTTTTCACGACAGTTTTCTTCTAATGCCATGATGGAAAGCCTGAAAGATGAAATTAATGGAAAGGCTGTGAGTATAATAGTTGATAAAACTACTGAGGCGAAAATAGTGAACAGCTCTCAGTAATTCTATATTATTTTAATGGGCGTATCTGCTAACCAGGTTTTCATCGAACTATTTAGGCTAGAAAAATCTGATGCCCAAAGTGCTTTTGATACCACTGGTAAGTGTCGCGAAGATCTTGAAATTCCTTGGGAATCTGTTTTAATGGCGCATCAACGGTGTTGGGGCAATTAAATGAAGTACAAGAAAAAAAAATCGAGTCGCCGTAGTTCAGTGGCAGAGCGCTGGCGTAGCCTTCGGGAGGTCGTGAGTTCGATCTCAGCGCCCGACCATTCTGATTTTCAAGGTTTTCCTCAGTCACACCAGACAAATGCTGGCATGGCACCTTCAACATAGGTCCTGGCCGACACCTTCGCAAATCATTTCTTCTCCCCTATCCCGGCTTGAGCTTTAGATGCCTAAAGGCCATAAAATAAAATTCAAATTTAAATACAGCGAATTACAAAGCAATGAATTTGAAGACTATATATGTTCATTGTTATACTCATTACCTCAGCGTACTACTTGCAGCACATGTAATGCTCATATTCACGACAATATGATTTTTTTGTGTTTTGAAGCTTTTATATGACTTCATACAAAAAGTGCGATCTGAAACGTATAAAGAAGACAACCGTAAATTCAATTCCATAAAGTCATTTCGAAAATTAGGTGGGCTTAGAGAGCGGAAGCTGTGGCATCAATGAAAGAATTTTGACTTCATCGTTCACGTTTTACATCAAATACCTGCGTCAACACGTCAGCAAGATGCGAAAATAATGGTAGAGAATTTACTGCCAGATTAGAATCTTTTAGTTTCATTTTATCAAAGTACTTTCAGGATTTGTATTTAGAATTGAAACAGATGTGTCAAAAGAGGGACATAGACATACCAAGAGTGAAAAAGAAGAGTGGAAAATAGGTTCCTAGACGAGGATCAGTGGGAAAGTTAGTGCCACTATCAGCAGATAGAGAAGAAATTAAGATTCTTTCTATTTTTTTTTTTTTTTTAACTTAGTCTTCCAAAACTAGAAGCAGAATGCAGTTTGGCTAGACAGGAATCTCAACTGGAAAATCTGAAGGATAAAACAAGGCTATTCTTGAAGTACCATTAAAAATGTGGTTTCAAAGATTTTATGAAATGTAGTACTAATATTCTCAAACCGTCTCTAATTCAGTATTAAGTTGTTCTTCTAAAATATCATTTTCGAAATCAAGTATTGTGTAAACCAAATTGAGAACAATGACACCAGATATGCTTCGTGAAGCAGGAATTCGCGCACAGACTTAAGGCAAAATATTGAATATTTAAAATTGACTGTCGTCCGAGAATGGTTCGAAGAGCATGCAGGGGAGGTCCAACGACTGAGCTGGCCACCCCGGAGCCCTGAATATGAACCACAACGAGCATATCTGGGATGCCGTTGAAATCAGGTTCCGTGCAGGGGATCCTCGACCTATGAACAGGCCGCAATTTGTTTCCGCTCAGCAGACTGTGTGGTGTCAACTACCTCCAGAAGTGTACCAGGGAATTGCAGACTCACTTCCACGCCGTATCGCTGAACTCCGCAAGGCCAGAAGGGCCCGACCAGATATTAGGTGACTATCCCATGAGTTTTGCTAACTCAGTGTAGGTCGTAGTGTGGAAAATATAACTAATATTATTCCGATACTATTTCAATATCTATTTTTGTTCCGAATGAAAGATATTCGAAGAGAATTTCAAAATCTGTAAAGTGAATGTGGAAACTTTCCACAACTTTCAGACAAGTAACCCTTGATGAACACGCTACTTACTCTTTTAAAATAATTATTTGGTATAATTTTGTACTTTGATGCCCCCATTTTAGTTGATTAATTTCTTGGTAAGTAACATTGCTGAAAATTTTTAATTACTTTATTTACAAAATATCTCGTTCATTACATAAAGAGGTAGCGAAACATGTCTTAATTCACCGTTCACTTTCACAGAAGTGTCGCGCAGCAGCAATTTCGTACAAGGCACGTAAGTTAGCACATTATTGAATTTCAATTCGCTGTGCTTTAACGTTAACGATCAAGTGAACCCATCAGAGCGAGTAAAAGTTTTTAAATGATACATCGAATCATTTTCGTGGACAATCGTCACTTTTGTGGGATCCACATATGCACAGACTGGATGTCCACGGAAGTGATGGCATAGTTGTTTCTTGGCCAACCTGCCTTGTATTCTAAGGTGTTGATTATGTGTCATCCAGATTATTACCTTAGTGTGGACCACATAAGTGACTGGGTGAGCTCTACTGCATGTAAAAAGTGAATTACAACTACATATTTACCTGTGGGAAATCTACTTCTGACGAGCAAAGTACAATGCAAAATGGCTACGTTTTCTTTGCACCTGACTGACAAAAAGCGAACCAACACACACCGGTGTATTTTTTAGGAAGTTCGTGAATGTCCACAGTAGGGTTGTGAAGGTTGTGACACGAACTTAAATAGATAAACATTTTGTGTATGTCTATGTGTTGACGAAAAGAAAAATTCATTCACCTTTACTTTAAATTGAAATGGTTTCTACGTTGATAATATACTTTTCACGGCAAAATGTTAGGAAATAAAGTATCCGTCATCTTTGAAAGTTGTCAAACTTACCACAGAAATGAAAAATCACACTCTGTGGACAACATTTTATGACAAATTTAAAAAAAAATTCTTAATATTAACGTACTAACTTATAGAATATGTTGTATTCTAAGGTCTGACTTCTAAAAGTTTCAAATATTCAACATTAATTTTGTATCTGTTATCCTGTGACATGAAAGTGCAGGCTTTCAACAGAATCACCCATAAACATCTATTCTATTTCACATATAGTTGGCAACATGGCGTCTCCTTAGCACAAGTCCCGTACCAGTCCGCTCTGTCCACTTTTAACTCCTATCATGTGAAAACACTTTTTTGCGGAACGTTGCAGTTTTTCTATTGTGTTTGTGAAGTTCGTGTACGCCTTTGTTGGTATTGCATAACGTAAGTACCTTTTTTCTATGTATTTTTCAATCTTTTATATATATATAGTCACCCTGCATCTGTTTACAATATGGCCTTTCCTTAACACCAGTCCCGCATCTGTCGGCTCTGTCCATTTTCTTTCCTACCAGTTGAAAACGCTTTTGCGAAACGTACTGGTTTTCTACTGTGTCTGTGTTGTAATTGTACTTCTGTTTTTGCCCCAAACCTCGCAAGTGCAATAGACCCCGCTGCAAAACCTGTTGCTATTTTTGATCCCAGCCTTTCCATCATACATCCTGTTACTCACAAGTCGTACTCTTTCAGACACACCGGTAGTTGCATATCTTCCAACCTCGTTTATCTCCTACTGTGTAACCTATGTTCTGCCTTCTACGTTGGCGAAACTCAAACTCCTCAACAACCATCGCCACTCCCTCTAAATCTAAACTTCCACACCTCCCCATACCCGAACACATTTCTTATCACGGCTGCACCTTTGGCGAAACCTTCCGAATCAGAATCCTGAAAGTTCTGAACCCTGACTCACCTGCCACAGTTATAAAGAGATGGGAGCAGACGTACATCTCTATACTTTCCGCAAACCGTTAACCCGGTCTCAACTGCCTGTAACTCCCTGGAGCGCAGTATCTTTCTCTTCTTTGTTTCGTCCCTATTGCACTTTTATTGTATTTTTCTACATTGTTTCTTTGTTCTCCCCTTCACATTATTATTATTATTTCCCCCTCCCCTGTGATTCTTTATCCTCTTATTCCTCCAGAAAACCCCTTACCTGTTCCTGGTAACCTGCGCACTTTCTTCTCCATTTGGTGTTTTCTCCGACCCATCTAGTAATTTTCCCGCTTCCATAACCTGGTCACACTGCATCTGTTGGCAATATGGCGTTTCCTTAACACCAGTCCCGCACCTGTCCGCTCTGTCCATTTTCTCTCCTACCAGTTGAAAACGCTTTTGCGAAACGTACAACTTTTCTATTGTGTGTATATATATATATATATATATATATATATACACCGGTGTATATATATATATATATATATGATATAGTACCGCATAATACGTTACGAAAGCATTTATAATTTAACCTAAAACAGGTTAATATTAATACGATTAAAATTACGCATCAATATACTTACAGGCACTTAATCTCACAATTCGTATATGAACTAAAATTGTAGATGCTGTCAAGTGCCTTAACTTTCGTCAGTGAAAGATGATGTTCTTCGAAAAGAGATGCCACAAACATCCTAATTTGGGAAGACTTCATCTGTGAGAGATCCTCTGCCTTAAATGGACACGCCTCTGTTTCTGGCCAACTAACCCACCTTGAGCACAAATCTGTGCACTTGTCGACCAGAGATGTGTCGTATCTATGGGGGGAAAAGAGACACGTTTAAAATAGGAACATAGGAAAACGTGTACTTGGAAAACATTTAAAATATATCGTATATTACATATTAAATAGCATAAGCAATCATTATCTAATACTGTTATTCACTACTGATTAGATCATTTAAGAACTTCAACGTTCTAGTAGCACATTGGCAGTTAATCACTTAAACAATATCAGGATTTCTGTCAATCCCAGCAGGCGAATAGGCGGAGGGTAAATGTGACTTGTGTTCGCAGATCACGAAAACGTAATAAAAAGAACACTTACAGAGGATGTTACCGTAATATGAAGCCGGCTAGGCTGTCTTGCTGCCTCTGCCTCTTTTTAATTTGTGACAAGCATTTGTGTGCCTGGTACAATGTCCAGAGGTGCAACCGAAACTTACAACCTACGCCTCCAGGAAGTAGTCAACCGAGGCTGCCCACCTAACCTTGTAACCAACGTGAATTCTTTCACATTCAACCTACTCACACTCCCAGCACCAATCCGAATCCACTGGTTCTAATCACCCAGTTCCACTTTCTCCAATCCGACAGAAGATCAACATTTTCACCAAGCCGAGAATTTTTTTTTTTCAGCACCCCTAATCTTAGTTCGTATGAATCCTTACACCCGAACCGGTGCGCACATATGCAAGAGATGCAGATGTATTACCTACTCCTTCCTTATTATTTCTCGCACAATTACTTCCAGTACCTACTAAATCTTAAGCCTCAAGGGTATTTGCCACAGAACGTTAATTTACATGCAGATTCTGTGATGTCTATGTGCGCGGACCCTTGAACATTCGAATTAACAACCAGTGCCACTTTTGTGCAAACAACAAACTAGATGCTCCAATCTCCTTACACACCCAATTACATAGCACCAGTTTTGGTTCGTGTTGCTGTACTCACTCCACATTTTTGCCTCCTACAACCAACAGTTCAACACGCCTCCTGTGGAAAGGAGCCTCCTACATTCACACCCCTACTCCCAAGTTTGCATAGTACTTTCAACACTCAATCTTGCGTGAACCCATCCGGAAACTCACATGTAACACGCTGTGTGATTTTATGTACATACAAATGGGATAGAACCTTGGATAACCGAGTTATCTCCAGATTTTCAGTACGCGTGGTCATGGGTTCAACTTCCGCCATGATCCTTTGAACGAAGTGGTTCGGAGCCCACTTTACCAAAAATTGTATTGTAGGTCCGGTACTTATCAGCTCGCTTAGGACGTTAATATCAATTCAAACAAATAACTGGAAAAATGTTAAGTATATATATCCCTCCTTTTCAATCTTTAGTTTTGCCTTAAATTGCTCTTCCGGCTTTCCTTTGTCTTAGTAATATGGTAAAATCTGAATGGACAGAATATTAGTACTTACGTATAGCCTTGAAGAAATTAACGTGCAGTAATAAATACGTATCACACTATTACACATAACTCATATAATTTGAGATCTAGTCTCAAATACACATACAGGGTATTTTTTTTCCCTCAAAAGTGACACTCCTTAGTAACTCAAAAACTGCGCAAAGAATCAAAAATATTTTCAAGGGAACAGATACTTACTGGAGGGGGACATATAACGGTACACAATTTATAGTCATTACATAAACACTGTTATCAACCCAACATAAACATATTTTTAACAAATGGGATACTCAATATTTTATTCCACAAACTCAGTCACTACCTTAAACAAGGGTACAACAATATCACGTTTGTAATTGAGAGTTGTACAGTTCAAGAGTTATAATACCAAACAACTGGAAAGTTCGAGTCCATTTGTACCCATTGGACGATACATGAAGAGAAACTACACATGGAATGATAAGTCTTAGAACTCTGCACTTTGATAGCATTTTAGAAGACTATGAAGTGTTGTTCGAGTCCACGAAAAAAAAAAAATCTTTAAAATGATGGAATAATTAAAAAAAAGACCATATCACACTATGCCACTCAATCTATAGGACAACCTGAATGTCACAAAGAAGATTTTCCGATTTAGTCGAGCTCCGTACGTAAAGTAATTTTCGAGATGCAAGATACACCGAAGAAGCGACAACGTTGCGCCAACATCGCCTTTTAGAGAAATAGTTGATAATAATAATAACAATAACTGTGACGTAGACGAAAATTCCGAAATGATAAAAAAATTTAAAATGGAAGTCTTAGGAGATTGTAAGCTCCAACTTTGGTTGATTTCATACGGCGTTACTTATTGCTTGTCTTAGAACTTTAACAATTTTATGGAACTCTAGTTGGCCAACTCCGCATGCGCATGCGCATAGCTTCTATTATGCCACCTTATAGTTCTTTCAAACTTGAATCGCGTCAGAATGAAAAGCTATATTTTGCAGTATCAAGCCTGTTATTTCTGATCAATGACTACCAAGTCATAACAGCCTCAATGTCTAAAAATAGATCAGGGAAACCTTATTTTCCCACAGCTCGAGGTTCCCTTCTTACTAACTGCCAATGCGTAAGAACTCGTAGTCACTACAGAGGTCGAGTAGTTTCAAGTTGGTCTACCGGATAATTGTTTGAAACTTCTCTTATATTTTCAATCCCAAAACTAGATTGTCATCGTGGATATTCGAATGAGATTCCTTGCTGAAACTTCATCTTTGCCTTCATTTGACACATCGAAAATTAAGTCTTAATATCAAGGTTACGCCTAAACTCGGCCACCCAAAGGTAAAGGAATGTAACTACATTTTGCGTCATTTTCGTTTTTTTTTCACACTATGTATATTTAAAAGAGCATGCGAATGTCCTGGTTATGTCAGTTTTCGTCTATCTTCTCTATCAAACGAGTTACAAGACGTGCAAAAGGAAGTATGTACATCAATTTTGTAATAAAACAAAGGTAAACGGCAGCATCTACAAATAAGTGAATTCAGCACAAACGTAAATGGAAGTAAGTGTAATCAGCCAATCGGAGTTCTCAAAAATTGCAGTTACTTCTCTTTACTTTTGTTGGGAGTGCAGTCTTTGTATACGTTGACAGAGAAATAAGTATGGTAAGCACAATATGGTTTTTTAACATGATTCAGATGCATCAAACAAATATCTTGAAACTGTGTCGGTGGTAAGGCAACGCTTCTGTCCACACTGCAAGGGAATTTATGTTTTTAGTGAGCAGACTTGTATCCTTGAATCCTACATAGCCAGCATGAAAAAGAACCGCTCTCACATTGTTGTTTTATGGAAAGATATCATATCAGGAAGTAAAGCTGAGAACATAGCCTCCGTTTACGTGAAATTCATCAGTTCCTGATGGCGAAAACTTCATCTTCTGGTCAGATGACCGCGCAGGACAAAACAGGACTTAATTTACTTTACCAATTCAAGTAATAAACCAAGAATGGGGAATGCAGCCACTGACTAAAGTTTTTGCAAAGAGGCAGTCGCATCACAAGATCGAAACTAAAATGAGAAGAGCGATAGCAATCTATAACTTTGAGGAATTTAAAAACTTGGTGTCAAAAGCCTCGAGTTGTGCACATTTCTAATTATAGTTGGACTCGAGGGATGGGTGAGCGGAATTTGTTTAATTTTAATTTATTGATTCCTATAGGTATCTCGGCTTCACGCTGACTGGGTGAGAGGAAAGGTACTACATCACTTCCTCTCCTTAACGATTTACGTGAGGTGGAGTTCAAGGAAGAAACAGCCATGCCACACAAAACAATCTTTACTCATGGACAACACGCTAAAACAATACACAAAACCTCGATTATTCGGAAATCTGGTGTATCCGAAACGATTAAAAAAAAACAAAAAAAAAAAAAAAACAACTTTTCAATAGTTTCAAAATACCTGTACATCCTATACAAGTGAGCGCGTCTATTAATTCTCCGCCATGTAAATGTACAGTATTGTACTGTATTATTTTGTCCTCTATTGATCAATATAAATGTTATCCCTTGTAAAAAGAATGTTAGGGTATTTCTGTATATGCGGGCTCTTATAGCACGAAAATTCGTAAATTAGGTTTAAAAATCCGAAACGGGTTTAATCTCATCAAATCCGGACGAACGAGGCTTTAGTGTACTTTGAAATTTTTCATTCTGAAACCAATCAGGAGAAAACTGTCCAAGGTTTCTGTTATTTTTTCGTAAACTATTTTCCAAAAGAAATATATCAAATTCATCACTTATGTTAATTTATGTAGAGTTAACTTTAGCACTTACTCTGAATTTATTTGTATATAAGCTAGCTAAGTTTCGATTTACAATCATATTGAATGAGAGTTTGTGGCAAGACATGACACTGAGCAATGGTAACTGCTCTTACTTCTTTTTATCGTCGTGTGCCAGTTAATGTAAACGTCTGGGACAAATACGCAAAAGGAAGTAACTATATATATAACTAGTACAAAGGAAAGCCGGGAAGGCAATTTAAGGTAAATTTTAGACAAATGAAGGAGAAAAAAGAATTACTTACAGCTTACTAACGCACTAGATCACACATATTCAC
>JAGDQP010009994.1:3551-57194 GCA_022664845.1 Lepisma saccharinum
AAAAAAAAAAAAAAAAAAAAAAAAAAAAAAAAAAAAAAAAAAAAAAACTGGTCTTTGTGGTTGCAACGAGGTTTCTTGGATGAAGTTATTAAGGATGTTAATAGACTAAAACAAGCTCTTGGTTGGTATTAATGGAAATAAATTTGTGTTATTGGTATTGTGCAATGCATAATGATGGTTAATTATGGTTTACGGTACTAGATTTTGATCGTAAACAGATGATATTGTGTTATATTTTTTTATATTCAACCAAATATTCTGTGTGATGGATATGGGATACTATTGATAATATTTTATGTTGTTTGTTTTGACATTCTATACTTGATATATTTTCATCTGGAAGAGACTTTATACATATCACGATCTTCAGATTATGGTAAGCAGTTATAGACAATGGACATGCTCAACATTGTACTTATTTAGTTTTTGCATCTTGGATGTCAAGTAAGTATGGCTAATGTTGAAATAATTTTAGTTTCAGAAAGGGGAAGTGAAACTGTTGAATGGAATTTGAACCATAAAAACGTGATGTTTTTACAGCATAATTCACTCGCACTATTTTAAACAAAAAGGCAATTTTATCCTTGTTTGGGAAAGTAAGATTGGGTTGCTTTTAGTTCTCTTCTTCACTTTTGGGTTCCTTCTTTTATGTCAGTGTAGATAATTATGATACGTGATTCTATCTGTTCTTATTTACAATTATCTGGAGTATGCATAGCGATATTATCGAAAGATAGTTGTTGGATGATAAGAGCTACAACTGTAAGGTAAATGTGTGTTGTAAAGAAATATTGAAGTATCTCTATAAAAGCATTAAAATGATTGAATTGTGCTTCAGGGCATTCTTCTAACAATGATAACGTGATAATGGTTGGTTGATAAAGCATGTTGAATTGTTAACTGATACTACTTAGAAAGTTGCATAAAAGAGATTCATTACTTGGCAGACTTGAGTTGTTGAAAAATCTTTGCTTAGTTAAGTTGTTGAAAGATTTAAGCATCTCTAATACCACTTTTGATAATGAACTTGAGTTTCCTTTATGCTATAATACGTCATGCTAAATATACGAACCCACATGCCACTACATACTTATAGAGTTCAGTATTCATTGGTAAGAATTGAGCTTGCGTTGAGGTTGAATGAAATCTAATCCAATTAGACCTTACTGCACCTCAGTTAATGAAGAATACAGAAACCAGTTTAGTAACGAAAATAATACACTCCTCACAGCGAAAAAAAAAGAAGATATACCGTAATAGAACTTAAGGCGTTCTTCGGACTAGCACAAAGAACCAAAATTATCAGACGCAATAACAACATTCAATCAAAAATAAGACTTGTTTCTCCAATATTTCGCAGTATTGAAGAGTTAAAAAGAAGAAAGTATTCTTCTGCCAAATTCGGACGCCAGCTATTCCAGTTTCTCGAATATAAATCTAGTGCTTCTTAAACCACACCAACACACCAATCTCCCCCACAAAACATTCCTAACGGGTCCTCGATATCTGCCCTTCTGAAGAATCGAGTCGGGTTCGATGACAAACCAGAGTACAATTACAAATAATTAACACAAACTGCTCTCCTGGTAAAAAAAAAAAAACAAAAAACACTTACTTGTGCTATTGCCAGAGGTCATGGATCAAATTCAAATTGACGATTAAAATCTCAGAAGTTACTAGGGAAGAATATTTTTTATTTTCTTTAATTCTCTCTCTCTCTCTCTCATTTGTTTGTCTTTCTCTATGAAATGAGTTTGCTTGAATCGTTAAGATTGGCAGAAATAACCACCCAAAATTGGTTCATATCTCGCGTTCCTTATTCTTCTCAGAGCTATTAATCAAAATATCGGTGCTATCCAGTAGTCGTGAAAAACTATCTGGCAAGAAGGTACACCGTTCTGAAATCTCTAAATTCGAGGGCTGGAACCCTCAACTCCTATCTCAAAGAACGGATGTTGCAGAAGCAAATTGAAGAGATACTGCATCCCAAAAAATACTATCCAAGAGTCAGTACTAATATACAGAATAAAGCTCTTGGGACGTTACATATCCTCGTAAGTTATTACACAACCAACGAAGATTAATGAACAAACTTTAATATCTTGAATCCTCAGATTCCGTTCAGTTGCAGAGAAAACCCCCAGAATAAACCTCAGAGGTCGAACGTTAAGCTTGACATGTGTTTATTCGAAATTTGCCTCCGAGCTACTTGGTTGCACCCACAAAAATCCTTGGGTACGCATTTGCTGCTTATTGAACCACCGATGAAATATAAAATCTGGCAGAATCCCTGAAATTCGCTGTTTGGACTCCCAAGCATAAAATAAAATAAACTTCGATCTTCTCCGAAATTTGAACAAAACGAGTGAGCATATTAATATTTCAAGTGACAACGTACATTCGCGAGCACCCATCCAAAATAATCCACACAAGTACCGTTCATATCTACCTCTACTACTCGTCTGCCATCCTCCGCTGTTTCTCCCGTGATAGAAAAGTTTGACTAACTTTCAGGACTCTCCTGTCCTGCGACGACGTTGGTGCTGTTCCAACTCGTGACAAAACTACTCCAATGCTGATCCCTCACCCACAATCCCTCCTCCATCGGCTTCTCCCAGAAAAAACAGGGAATGAAATTCCCTAAGGCGGAAAGACCACGAGGGAGAGGAAAGCAAAGGAACACCGTTTCTGCCAGAGTTGCATAAACCAAGACAGAAAAAATTGCAGCAAAAAATATATCCTCTCTAGCTTTCTCTCTTTAAGTTCCTATAATATATCCAAGAATACACCATGGAAAATATAATTGCAAATCTGCAGCTCTCCAGAAAAACCAGACAGTTACAAAATATAGAAAAAGAGATTACATAATTAAATTATACAAGTACAGGAAATAGCTATTAATACAACACTGACATATCACCCGTTTCACATTTAAGTTCCCCTGTGCTGGGCGGCCAAACACTGAACTAAACAGTAAACACACACACACACAACCTAGCTCATACGTGACACTTATCCTCTCTCACGCAGTGTTGAAAACTCAGTATTTTTTTGCAGAGTACATGGTATGTAACTTTGTTTAAATAGTCCTGAATTCAAGTTAGCGTCGGAATATACAGTAGTCATTTAGTCCACGATAACTGAAAAAAATAAATCCTGTTACATACTATAAAAGTCAGAGGCAAAGATATTAATTATTCATGGGTGTCAGGTTGAGTGTTTAATCTTTTCTCTCTCTCTCTCTCTCTCTCTCTCTCTCTCGATATAGGTGTGTGCAGCAACAGTTGCTACTAACCCCTCCCGCGTTCTGTCTCTTTCTTTCCTTCTCTCTCTCTCTCACACACACACACACACACTCAAACTCGGGAAGTTCCCATTATGTTCTACGTATGCCTGAAGTCTACGCAAAATATTTCCATCTTCCGAGGCCCTACGTGCTGAGAGAGATGAAATAATCTTAGGTCAAAGCGATCGGTGATCTCTGGCGCCGTGTTACGTGTGTTTGCTTTCATAAAATGGAGACATCGAAAGAAAGCTCCTCGTAGAGTAAGGGACTAAAGGGATACATATAATAGAAGGGTCTCTAATAACTTTCTTCTGAGGACTGGATAAATGGTAATATCTCAATAAAAAGGCTTCGTGATCCAGATAGTTAGTCGACTCTGTATAAGACATTAGGCCAACAGTAAGACCAAGCGGCCGTAGCTTAGATAATAGAGTGTTGACTTCGTATTCAAGACATCTTCTGTTATATACCAGCGGCAGACTATCCTGACTGAGGTTTTCGTCAATCACACCAGTGCCGGATCTAAGGGGGGGGGGGGGGGAAGGGGACAAGCACCCCAGGAGGCACGCTTAGGGGCGGCAAACAGCTAACAATAAAAAATAAAAAAGCTCTTAAAATTGCCTATTGAATTGAAATTGAACTAAAAGTGTTCAAAATTTCAATATGGGCGCGCTAAGACATTTTTCCATGTTATTCCACACAACCTACTTTCATCTTTAAAATTCAAAACCGCGATTCAAGTCAGATAGGCAGGTCTTCTGTCTTACTGGAGTTAGTAATAGCGAAGCCACGACAGGGTTCAGAGAAGATAACAAAAGTACACTACGTGATGCGAGATAATGTTGTGGCCGTCGCGTCGGCCGGTCGTGTTGTTTAGCTAAGAAAAACAATGGAAAGGTCGGCAAAAGAGAGGTGGAAGGGGCGGCAAAATTTAACATTGTCCCCATAGGAAAATTTATAGATCCAGCACTGAATCACACCATGCGAATTCCGGGATGGTACATTTAACTTAAGTCCTGAACGGTTCCATCTCGCATCCCGAGCCGAGCCATAGATGCCTATATGCCATTAAATTAAAGTGAATTTGAATTTTATTTATGGTCTTTTAGGCACCTGAGGTTCAGGTCGGGCTAGCGGAGGGGAAAGGATTCGGGAAGGTATCGGCCAGGACATATGTTGAAGATACCATCCCGGAATTTGCCTGATGTGACAGAAAAAAACTCCGTCAGGATGGTTGGCCCCTGGGACCGAACACACGACCTCTCGATTGCTACACCAACGCTCTACCACTGAGCTACGGTGGCTCAGTATAAATAAATGAAACAGGACAGTAAGAGTGTGGTTATTAGTTACTCCGTTTAGTTGTGTAATTACAAAAAAAGTAAAAAAAAAAAAAGGAAATGAATTCACATTACATTTTTTTTCAACTAGTAAAGTGTGTTACATATAACCAATTCACACATTATTATTGAATATCGTATCAAACCCGGCGTGAGCCAAGTGTACCAAAAGGTCATAAATAAATTTAAATTTGTATTGAAACGTGGAGTGCCGGGATAAAAGGCTTCGGGGTTAGGAGTCCGCCATTCGATCGCCCCTGCTATAAATAATGTATAAAATTTCTGGTAAGTAAAAAAATAAATAAAAATAATTCTTTCCTCTACAAAAGGAGATGTTAAGAACCTTAGGAAAAGTATGACAACGGTGACGAATATAGAACATGACTTCAAAAAGGGAGCAGAAAGTTTCAACTACATGCAAAATCCGGAACACAAGCTGAAAATAGTGGTGTGGGGATAATAATCGCAGGCGAGTATTTAGTGTGGTAATTCTATAGAAACTCATATTTTTTCTATATCCCTTTCTAGGTTTACGCACTTTCGAAATATTTCATTGCCAAGCATCTCAGGCTCAAAATGGGACAGAGTAAGGGATAAGATTTTGAAAGGTAGTCGGCCAGGGCCTAGTTTGTACGTACCATCCCGGTATCTGCCTGGTGTGACTGAGGAGAAACCCTGGAAAAGCTGTCAGTATTGTTGACGGCCCCTGGGATCGTTCCCAGGACCAGTGTTCTCTTTGTCAGACCGGGGGGGGGGGGGGGTGCCGGGGATGTCCCCTGGTTCGTGAGGATATAATCTCCAGTTGTTGATTCTGAATATCATTCCAACCCGGGATAGAATCTATTTCTACCCAAAAATGCAGTATGTTGAAACGTACAATCACCCACTAGTTTTAGGACATCCCCCCACCCTTCGATATTTAAAATAAATCGAACACTGCCCAGGACCTTGCGATTAGTAAGCGAACTCTCTACTAATGAGCTATGGCCGCTCGGTGTAGGTAATTTTGGATATTGTACGTTGCAACACTGTCGTCTCTTACACAGTCGGCGACTGAGTCACTGCTGACTACATCAGCGCCACCACGTAAACAGCGGCAATCCCGTGTGGAACGACTTATACACATCATAAAAAAAAAACATTGGCGTAACAGGCCTATAGGCCCTGAGCCTGCCCAACGCCATCTGTCCGTGTTTGGTGAAACTACGTCCACCTGAGTAAGGGCTGTGTGGTCAGCACTGCGCGTACCTAACCACGAACAAGAGTATCAGGGGTTTACCAGACCGAGTGTGTCCATCACGTCTTTATTCACGTGACTCCCCAATTTACCTCACGACGATGGTGGATGCCGACATACACATCATAAGCTTATTAATTTCTCGGCCGAGAGTAAGTACCTTGTAATATAGAATATAACAATACACAATATATAATTTAAGTACATACAAGATATTTGCATATAATTAGATATATATTTATATACAAATAACCAGTCACAGGACCTATGTTCTGTGGCAATATACATGACAAAAACGACACGATTCCTTTCTCAATTACATTAAAGTCATGATTATACTGTAGCCGAACTAGAAAACCTAAAATATTTTCCATAAAAAAAAATTGTAACAATGGCAGCTGCAGACAGAAAATGTACACAAACGCATTCTGAAAATGTTGGCAAAATGGACAACTTCGAGCGCACATGAACTAATGAAGTGGTTTGTGTATTCGAGATTTAAATACAACTTAAGATGGTTTCAGAGTTTATATTTTTAATTTGAATTTTAGGGTTTTATATCAGGCTTTTGGATTTTGTTCCACTGCTGTTCGCTGTAACGCTAGAACGCTGTAAGGTCGTTACGTCAAGTAAGTGCTGGGTAGTTGGAAAAAAGACATATAAAGCCTGTTTAAATACTGCATCTGTTACGTGAATCGCTGCAGCGGAAGAAAACGCTTTGAGATCGATAAAATATCTACGTTAATGAAAGTATACATTTCTACAAGTATATTTCTATTTGAAACTAAAATTTACATAGAAGAAAAGCGTACTATCATCTATACTGACTAGCAGTGGTTAGTGCTTTATCAAACGGAAGCTGAATTCGATTTCCTTTTTCATGGTTTTAATCCGGTCACTCCAAAATAAAATTCATTCAAGAATAAGATGATTCAGGTAACTTTCTAGATTTAACCATTACTAGATGCAACCATAGGTTCATACATCCGTATACAGAAATTCTATATCGGGCACAATGTACATTCACCAAGATTCAACCCACTCGTTCTCATTAAAGGCTAATACAGGAAGAAACTTTTCCTCCGAGCTCATAGTCTGTGTTTCAATGGAAATAATTTGTCAAAAGAACTACATTTATTCTTTAGCTAACAAGAATGGGCATAACAAAATTTTGCGTAAATTACATGATTTAGCAAAAAATTTACTGAAAAATGCACCCACAAATTATACTAAATATTTTTAAAAGAAAAGTTTTTTTTTCAACACCAGCTTTGTGTCCATTCAGAAACAGGTAAATCTCTCACACAATAGAAAGGTTATTACTCTGATATAATACTGCAATATCCCGCGTATATTCTGAACACGTGAATATTACGTAAACCAAGCAATCATGTTTATAGGACAAACATGTGTAGAAGTGATGTAAACAAGCAGTGACACAAAAATAAGTACAGACGACAGTCAACTCTACAAGTAAACATCAGATGGAGTTAAAGTCGCCAAAGGAGAAGAACGAAGACACCCTCCCAAAATCACCTATAAAATGGACCAACGCAAGCCAAGAGAGGTATCACTCGCTCCAGGATGGTCAGCTCCTCTCTTTCCTCCGTTCTCAGTTAGCTACGCATCTGGAACACTCCTTGGTACTCAGTTGGCTACGCATCTGGAACACTCCTTGGTACTCAGTTGGCTACGCATCTGGTACCTTCCTGCACACTCAGTTGGCTACGCATCTGGTGTGTACTCTCACCTTAACCAAACTTCTATCCGTACTCAGTTGGCTACGCATCTGGTACAAACACCCGACACTCAGTTGGCTACGCACCTTGTATGTACTTAACCCGTACCTAAACAGGCCCATACTCAGTTGGCTACGCAACTGGTATAAACTCCTGGCACCCAGGTTGGCTACGCAACTGGTGCTATCACTTCATTCCTGATCCTTACTAAAACACCCAAAGAAGAAGAAGCCTATAGAAGTCATCCTTCTATCTTAAAATCTGTAAATTAGTTTTCTACGGGACGGTAATTCTGTTAACGTTACTATCTTTTATAATAAAAGGTTGAGGGCTAAAATCCACTCCCGTGTATCAATTGTCTCTACCATAAAGAAATCAAAGGAACATTACGTGGTGGATGCGTCGTCTCCACATTTATAAGGATGGAGGAAAGAATAAGTGCCTAAAAGGTGTACAAAAAGCCCAAAATACCATATTTTTTTTTAAAAAAAAGTCAAGTAACTATTTTTCTTCTCTTAAATCACTGTTTGACATTTACATGATTAATAATTATAAGGGCAAGGTAATAATGGCTAGGTTAGGAAATCAGAAAAAAAAGGCATTAAAAAATGAAAGCATTTTTTTCTTAATGGATAAATGCCAGTAAATACGAGGTCTGGTGGTGCAAAATTTTGATAAAGAAACAAACAGTAGCGAAAACGGTCACAGAATTGCAACTCCATCAAAACCATCAGTTAACCTTCCCCACTTGACAAAATTTTCAGATCATATTAATGAGGACCCAGATAGGTTTTTTATGCTGTTTGAGCATCTAGCCTCCCTGCAACAATGGGATGAAGCAAAACGAAAAGGATTATTGCCTATGTACCCACAGGATACGGCATTGGACCTACTTTTTCAACTAAAGTCTCAGAATCTCTGGGAAGAAACAACATATACGCAGCTGAAGGATAAACTTACTAGCCTATGTAGACCCAGGATACCATTATACAGAGCGGAATTGGAAATCGACTCGATGCAGCAACAACTAGACGAACCTATCGACTCATATTTATTGAGAAAATTAAGAGCGATTAGACACAATATTCCTGAGACCACAGAAGAACAACTACTTATCGCTAGATTTAACTAAAGCATATCTCAAGAATATTGCTTTAGAAAATTATACATCTTCGGAAGCGCTTGCATGCACTAGAAGCATCAACTAATTTATTGAAAAAGATGGAATTTTTGGAAAAGGTCACAATCCCTGTTAACATTAAGGGAACAAGCCCAGCAGATGCAGAATACAAGGACTATTCCTATGCTTAATCCCACGATAAAGAAAATAGAGGGAGAAAATGCTACTTTCCAAAATCCTATGTACAGCCTAGGACCAATGTATCCTCAAAATGACAATCAAAATCTATTCAGCCAACCACAAACTAGTCAAATTCCATATGTTCAAAATCCTAATAGGCAACATCCTTATTACCAGATTCAAAACCAGCAGACTGCTAGAACGCAAACCTTACCTACATGGACCACACAAGAACAAGGTGAACCAGAATCGCCCGGCCAAGTATTTCCTTACCAACCATCCTCAAATGTAAGAACATTACTACCATGGCCAAAGCAAGAGCCACATCACGAAATACCTATCTACCGAACAAAAATATCTCAAGGCAATCAAACTATACCCCAACCTCCCATTCTAACATGGTATAATAACCAACCTATACCTCCTGGTCAAGAACCTGTAAATCACATTACTGATACATTCTCCTATCAGATACATCAAATTAAACCTAATCCTAATCAAATAAAACCACTAAAAAAAAATTGGAAAATATATGTAGTAAATTAGCAGAACTCTCTCTAATGGTAATCAAAAAGAACACAAGCAAGAAACAGGACTACGGGAAAAATGGAAATAAGAAATATTATAACAATAAAAAAGGAGATAAAGGCGGAAAACAAAACTATGAAAAAAAGGATGGAGAGAAGAACCAAAACGAACCTGGTACTGTCTCTGTATGCGCCATATGTTTTAAAAGAGGTCATTCCGCACAAATTTGTTGGCATAAAGATAAGAAGGACGCCAATTCGGAAAACTAGAAATGGCGTCCCGGGCCCAAAATGATGTAGAAGGCCCGAGGACGCAAGCAGTAACAAACAGGGAGGAGACTGAACTTCAATCAATAGGATCTACCTCAGCTGAATCTACGATTTTTTCTGGTCAATTAACAATAACGAAATATAGGGAGCTAATAAAATATAATACTGAGGAAAATAAATCTATGATTAACGTATACATACGTGAAGAAGTTATACCAAAGATCATAGACCCAGCAAGCACAATTTCCATTTGGTCTAGAAAGCAAATACCAAGAAACTGAACTTTAAAACCTTATGTCACGAACGTGCGAGGTATAGCTGGAACTACACAGCTCTGATCAAATTTAAAATTGGGAACACATTGTATTCTCATTATTTTAGGATAATTGAGCAAGAAAATCTAAGCCCAATCGTTGGTCACGTTCTACTCAAGAGGCTATAAGTAAAATTAGACCTAGAGAAAAATGTTATAACTTTCTATAAGAAACCAAGGAAACCAGTATTTCCACATGAAGGAAGTAGAAAGAGTTCAATTTCACAAGCTGTCATAAATCAAATGAAAGAGCAAAATTCTGCTGACGTTTTTTGTTTCTAAACACATAACAATACCAGCCAAGAGTTACTTTTATCTTCCTAGACGAGTCAATAACTTAGAAGAAAAACAACAATCAGGATTGATTTATGTTTATTTACTGCAGTCATTACATGATAAATACGGTCTGAGAAATTTATCATTAAAATACCAACATATGAATGCACTAATCTCGTAATTAACCCAACATCAAAGAGAATAAATTTAAAAAAGAACACTCCAGTAGCATATACTGACAAAACCCTAAAAGAAATTTCTATCAAAATAGATAATTTGAAGGAAGACGACCTAGATAATGTATATAAATATAGAACAAAAGAACAAATTGAAGAAAGACTGAAATTCACAGAAAATTACTTCGATATATCTGCCTTTGATATAAACCCAAATTTAGATGCAAAATTGAAGGATCAAATTCATAAACTTTTGTACAAATACAGAGACACTTTTTCTTACTTCCCCAGTGACATAGAATCATTCGAAGGTTACGTTCATCGTATACGTATAGACAAATCAGCTTCTTTCCACCAAAGATCACCCCCTGGCCCAACTGCTTTAAGAGCGCAACTAGATAAACAGCTGGAAGAAGAATACAGGCAAATATAATACAAGAGACGAATACTAGTGAACTTTCGTCACCCATGATCATGGTAAGAAAGCCTGGCTCAAAAGATTTTCACCTGGTTTTATATTTGCAGGCTTGTAATAAATATACACGATACTTAGCCATACTTTTTCCATCAAGTGAGGACGTTTTGAACAGTCTATGAGGAAAAAACTTGATTTCAATATTAGATATTTCTGCGACAGATTTTCAAATTCAGCTTCATCATAGTAGCTGGAAGAATATGTATCTCGAAGTTCCGCACACTAAGAAAACCTATCAGTTTAAAAAGTGCACCATGGGTCATCTGACCTCCTCTCAAAGTCTTTCAAGATAAGACAAAATTAATTGTATGGGCGGTAACAGCACTATGGCTTACGCCCGTCCCGATACGGGGAAGCCCCTTAACTTTGTCACGTCTAAATATAGCTGTTAATTCACTAAAATAGTAAGAGCATAAAAAAGCTGAAGAGGGTAAATTTCTTCAGAAACATAAAAGAATGGTAAAAACTAAAGATGTAGAGAGTCTTTAGCATAAAAGGTAAAAACGTGAAGGCTGTAAATGGGCCTTCACAAAAATAAAATAATACTACATAAAATTTAACACCAAACCAACACAATCATCTCAGATAGACGAAGATAAACCTGTCTCGCGAACAAACATAAGAACTCTCCGCAACATACCTGATTCATCCCCTAATAATGACACCATGTCATTGGGGATGTTATAACGTTGTCTGAGATGATTATATCCGGGACAATCTAAAAGGACGTGACGAATACTTAAAACCACATTGCAATTATTATAATGTGGTGGATCCAATCGTCGTAACAAATAACCGTGCGTCAGGCGACTGTGTCCTATACGTAGACGACAGAAAAGGACTTCTTCACACCTAGTATCTCGGCAAGATGATTTCCATGGAGCAACAGTTACCTTAATATATTTCAATTTATTAACAGCAACGTCATCCCATCGTCGCTGCCATTCATTCCGCGTAACCTGTCTATAATATATCAACATGTCCTGAAATGGGACATGTTGGATACCAATGTAAGCACCTAAAGAGGCCGCACGAGCAGCTTCGTCTGCCAATTCATTACCATGGATACCAACATGACTTGGTATCCACGAAAAGACAACCTCACCACCAGCAGAGCAGATGGCGTGTGTCTTACATAGAATATCTTGCACGAGCGGATGTTTCGAATACATATTGTCGAGTCTTTAACAACACTCTTCGAATCTGTACAAACAAGGATGCGGTTGAAACCATGAACAAGACTAAAATCCAAAGCCTTTAGAAGAGCATATAGCTCAGAAGTAAAAATACTGGCTTTGGGATTAAGACAAAATTGGCGGGCTTCCCCATCTACAACAAACGCGCATCCAACAGCTTCATCTGATTTGGATCCATCGGTAAAACAGAGATAAAACGTGGGTACTGACTCTGCAACGCAAGAAAACGTTGCTGGAATTCAGTCATGGAGGTCTCAGATTTCTTGAAGTTTGACAAAGAAAGATCAATCCGTGGGCGGGCAAGTGTCCACGGCGGACGGAGACTAAAACGGACAGGACAGACAGTTGGGCGGTCTGCATTCAGATTCTCCAACAACTCTGACGCTCGGATGCCAAGTGGTCGGGTAGCGTGAGCACGGCGTTCATATAGGGCTCGTTGTACTGGGTATACGATTAAGTTATGTGCTGGGTGGCTTGCCAAAGAAGATATCTTAGCAAGAGAGCTCAGCACATAGTACATCCTATGAATCTCGAGCGGTGGTTCAGCGGCATCAACACAAAGACTGGTGACAGGACTTGTGCGATACGCGCCAGTGGAGAGTCGAATTCCAGCACGATGGACACTATCGAGAGTATGTAAGAGGAATAAGAGGAGGAATCGTGCAGAGGAATAAGAGTGACAACCATAGGTAAGCTTAGATAAAATGAGTGCGCGATAAAGGCGCAACAAGGTTGTACGATCAGTACCCCAAGTGGGATGATTTAAAACACGTAATAAATTCAGAGCTCTGGTACAGGAAATTTTAATTTGGCGAAGGTGACTACGCCAGTTTAACTTTCTATCCATGATGAGACCAAGATATCGTACCTCCTCGACGAACTGGAATTGTCTGTCTCCAAGAAAGAGATCTGGGTCAACTAAACAAGTTCGTTTACAGCAGAAGTGTACACAGACTGTCTTCGTTGGAGAAAAACGAAAGCCAGTCTGGTGTGACCAGTCAACAAGACAGTTAAGCGTCAACTGGATCTGCCGGGCTGCGAGGTGGATATGCGCAGATTTATAGACAATCGTCAAGTCGTCAACATATAAAAGACCTTGCACAGGAGGGCGAATACAAGCCATAACACTATTCACGGCAACAGCGAACAGTGTTACGCTCAGCACACTCCCTTGAGGTACGCCATTATCCTATAAATAACGCTCTGAGAAACGATCACCAACACGGACACGAAAATAGCGATAGCTAAGAAAATTGGATATAAAATGGGCAAGGTGGCCCCTAATGCCCCAATCATGAAGCTGGAGTAATATGCCATATCTCGATGTGGTATCATATGCCTTCTCTAAATCGAAGAACATGTTCATTCAGGAGGAATGCGTTCTGCACAATAGACTCTAACCTGACAAGATGGTCGACAGTTGATCGATATTGGCGAAACCCACACTGATCATTAGAAAGCAAGTTGTTATGCTCCAAGTACCACATTAGGCGTCGGTTTATCATTCTCTCAAAAAGCTTCCATACGCAGCTAGTGAGAGCAATGGGCCGGTAGCTTGTGGGGTTTAGTTTATCTTTGTCAGGTTTCAGAATCGGAATTACAATAGCTTCTCGCCAACTAGCAGGGAAGCTATCAGTCCTCCAGATCTGATTATAGAGATTTAGCAAGAAGACCTTTCCTTGGGAGGGAAGGTATCGCAGCATTTCATAGTGAATATCATCCAGTCCAGGGGATGTGTTTCTAACATCCCGCAAGGCAGTTTCAAGTTCCCACTCAGTGAAAGAGACATATTGTTCTAAATTATGAGAGTGAAACCGTAGAAGTATTGTATCTGCCTGTAGTTTAATGTTTACGAAATTAGCACTATAGTGTTGAGAGCTGGATATTGCTGCGAAGGCTGCTCCAAGAAGATTAGCTATCGCTTCTGGGTCAGTTTGCAAGACATTGTTGTGCTTCAGGGCAGTCAGTGGCTCGGAGCGACAATTTCCTTGCAAACGTCTGACCCGTTTCCACACGTCTCGAATTGGCGTTTGTGAATTAATGGATGATACGTATTCACGAAATGATGTACGCCGAGTTTGTTTCATGATACGTCTAATATAAGCTTGTGACTGTCGAACTGCATTCAAATTTGCCGCTGTAGGATATCGGTTGAACACCCGTAGAGCGCGACTGCGCCGTCGCCGTGCTACCTCGAGCTCATCGTTCCACCAGGGAACAGAACGCCGACGGGGCGTTCGGCCAGACTGTGGGATGGAACATCTGGCAGTTCGCAAAATTTCACGGTTCAAGTACTCAACCGAATCATTCAGGGGCAAATCTCCTTGATTAACTAGTTGGACACGAGTTGCATATTTAGTCCAGTCAGCACGCTTCAGATGCCAATGCGGTAATTTGCGTAACTTGATAAAGATTTAAAAAGTCTAAAATTGCTGGGAAGTGGTCACTACCACAGAGATCGTCATGTACACGCCATGCCAGCATGGGTGCAAGAACTGCACTGTAGAGAGAAAGATCGATCGCTGAGTACGTGCCACTTGCCAAACTAAAATGCGTGTTAGCGCCAGTATTTAATAAAATAAAATTTGAAGCGTCAATAAAAGATTCAAGTATTCTCCCGCGGACATCTGTACGAACACTACCCCCAAATAACGTTATATGAATTAAAATCTCCAACGAAAATTATAGGTTGGGGTAACTGCTGCAAGAGATTCTGAAGGTCAAGGAGCGTAAAGTCTTGTTCCCTTACGCGAGCAGCAATCGCCTGTAGGTTCGTAGCAATGTGGACAGATGTTGAATACAGCGTATCAACAACACCAATTGCAACACCGCCACATGCGCGACCATCAGTGGGAAAATCAGTGCGATAGAGAGTATAGTCCTTCAATATCACACATTCAGTTGTTTCCTGAAAGCAAACTACAACAGGGGAAAGATCTGATAACAAGACTTGCAGTTCTTCATAGTGTGAATGAAATCCGTTAAGGTTCCATTGGAGCATAGCCATTGGGATGAAGATCAAGAAAAAATAATTACCTTTTAAGTCTAGGTTTATTAAACTTCCCTCTCTTTCCGACTACAGTAAAGTCCGAGTCCATCAGATCGTTCTCAATCATATCGGATTCGAGGGATGAACTCGGCGCAGTAAGGGCAGGTGGAGAATTTTGATGTGCTAGCTGTGTAGCAAGAACATTAGTTAGACGTTTGATGCTCGTCGCTAGTGGTGACATACGACTAGATCCTGAGATTTTACTGGCACGAAGAGTAGATACAGCCCGTGGAGTCCTAGAAGACTGCACAGGAGACATGTGTCTCTCAGGATGCATCGGCGAAACCTGATAAGTCTGTGAGGCTTGGCGATTTCGCGGTGATTTATCAGGTTGAGGTCTCTCAGTCTAAGTTGATACATCAACTGTCTGGGTGCCAACCGAGACAGTTTTAACTTGTAGTCTTGCAGCTACAGTGAAAAACGCACCAGATGGAAGGATGCGTTGAGACTCTTGTACTCGACGTCTTGCATCACCAGCAGATATTTTCTCTATCACCATCAGCTCGCGAATTCGTGTTTCCTCTTTAAATACCGGACAGTCACGCGACCAGGCCGTGTGATCACTCTTGCAGTTAACACACTGAGGTTTCACTGATGTGCAAGGATCCGCACCATGGCTACTGGTACCGCATATTGCACATACAGCAGAGGTCGCCTTACACGACGTGCTGGTGTGACCATAGTGCTGACATTTAAAACAGCGGAGCGGACTCTGTATATACGGACGGACAGGTAAGCAATAGAATGCTGCCTTCACGTCCTTGGGGAGTTGGCATGGCAAACGTCAGAATTAACGAACTCGTGGGTTGCAGTTCTCCACTTTTTCTAGTTTTAATGCGCCTAACATTCACTACACCTTGGCTGGCAAGTTCATCCTTAATCTCTTCTTCAGGGACATCTTGCAAGTCCCAACAAGATATTACGCGCTGACTATAATTTAGTTGACGATGCGGTTCAACTTGAACGTCGAATTGTCCTAGGGTTTTCATTTTTACGAGATTAGTTGACTGTTTGTTAGTGGATCTCTCCACGAGCAAGGTGCCGTTGCGAAGCTTTTTAACATGTGCAAGTTCGCCGGCGACATAATTCAGTTGTTTTTGTATAATGAAAGGGGATAACCCCTTCAAACCACCTGGATTCTCTGTTTCATTCTTTACCTTAATTACAAGATATCGTGTGATAGTCGGTACGATACTTGTCTGTTCCTCTACTTCTATTTTGCTGCTGTGTCACTGGTTGTTTCGGTAACTATATGCGTCTTCTTTCTACTATCTTCAGTCTGTCTCTTGGTCTTCTTCTTTCCTTTGTCTGTGCGCGAAGGCGACTTGTTAGGATGTGGTGGAGCCATGATGAATTTTAGCCGTAAATGCCCACACTCCTCCGTCTTCGTTCTGAGGAGCCAACGAGGCTGCCGGGTACTACCCTCATCACCCTTGTCAGCAAGCTGGAAATCGAGGCGAAGTCCAATGACTTGGCGTCGAAATCACTTATACTCCCGACTGATGGATACTTGGGACACCCACTCTCCCGAGTGTTGGCGAGACCAAAGGTCCGAAGAGCTCCCCAATGGCGCACTTCCCAGTCTCAACGAGCTAGACCATCCAAGAATCTGCTGTTAAGAACTAGGCGCTATCCAATGGTTCCGCCCCCTTTCCCCTGGGCCATCGTCAATGCAAGTACATCCTGTCACATCTTTGGTCATTGCGCGGAGGCGCAACTCACAGCACAAGAGGAGATGAAATAATGAGTCATCAATGGATGAAAAATGGGGTGAATGTAAATGAAATCCTCTCTGCTGGTCCTCCTTTCAAGCAGCGTAGATGTTTAGCTGCGAGGGCTGATTGCAGCCAGCAGAAGCCAGCTGGACGATGGGGTCGCCAATTCCCTACGCCGTTGTTGGCTGATTGCAATCAGCAGAAGCCTGCCGGACGATGGGGTCGCCAATTCCCTACGCCGTATACGAGCAGCGATGGTCTGCTGCTCGGGCTATGTGATTGTTTCATCACGTTGCGGTCCGTAGACCTGCGATGAGGTCGCCAATCCCCTACGCAAGTGGGAAGTAACAATTCTCAACAGAGATGCACTGTGGCCCTGCTGTTGGACTTCCCATTGGCAGCAACGATGTTAGCAGCTGCCAGGGCTGATTGCAGCCAGCAAAACTGACTGGGCGACGGGGGCACCACTTCCCGACGCTGGGGCCAAAAATGTAATCGGATGACGTAATTCTTGCAGGAACTCCGCTCGAACAGTTTGAGCGCTCGAAGTGGATTTTTTGCCAGTTCTCCCACGTTTCGAGCGTGACTGCTTCAGGCTTCGGATTTCGAGCGCTCGAAATCCGCTCGTTGCACAGCTCTAATACAGAGAAAGATAAACAGTGACATACAGACACCAGGAAACTATATCTTAAAAAAAAAAGAAAAGTGACAAATTCCTTGTTGGTGCAACACTGCTTTCTGTTTGGTGACTTACATTTACAGATACGTAAATGCATTCATGTTTTCTTTGTATTCCAATTTGTTACACCCAAATCACTTTCATCATTGCCTCTCAATAACTTGTTTAATATGGCCCTATTCATTGCCGCACTCTGTACATTATTCAATAGAAATTAGGTTGTAATAATTACATCAAAAATATATATACCTGAGCCAAAAGACAAGAGTGACAAGCGAAGTAGAAAGAAGATAAGTAAAAAGGAAAATAAACGTAACTAGCATGAATAAGCCCGTGACCGTGAAAAAGACGTTCTTTTCTATTAAAAGTGAATGGGCTAACTCGTTGTAGAAACTACGTACTCAAAGTTAAGAAATTACAAGAAATTAGTGCCACAGCAAATGAGTTAGCCCCCATTTCCCCGCCCTCTTGATTTTTCTTCTTCTTCTTCTTGAAGCTAAGAAAGACATCGGAGGAAAGAATGGTTGTGATTTTCGGACTCCTCGTTGCTTGTTTAGTAAAATTAATGAGTTACCCCAACCTTCCGTCTTTTAGGTGCGACAGACTAGTACTTGCAGATTGAATTTTTTTCAATGTCAGAGAACGAAAAGTACCAACATTACTGCATTTTGAACCAAGGGTGTGAAAAGTGCTACCAATAACAAACTTGGTGAAATAGGAAACTGGTAAATCACTGTCATTGAAATTACATCGATTTTGCAATGACAATGATTTGTTCGTTCCCCATTAGTAATATTATACAACACTGTTCAGACCGTCGGTTACAAAATGCAATATTGTTAGTATTTTTACGTTTGTTTTTTCTTTCTACTCATCTAATTTTCCTTTTCTCTCGACTCTACCTGTCAATCTTATCTTTTAACACATATTCTTGGGATGTACCCTTCCAAAAAAATGTGTTTACTTCGAAAACGTTCGAAGCAATGATTATATTTCTGCAACTGGATGCTGCTGTGTACGATTAAAGTATTATCATAAGTATGACCTCTCTCGCCCCCATGAATATATTCAAAAGTCGTCAGTTTGTCAGTTACTTTATTTATAATTTTTAAACATGTTAAATATGCAAGACATTAACATACAACAATTTAATAGTCAGAATATGCAACTTACAAAATTCCAAGTCTCAACAAACCTTCAGAAGTTGAAATAATCAGGTAAAGAATTCACAAATATAGCCACGTATCCTTTCCTTGCGTACCAATAAGTTTTTTGACGCTTAGCCATACTTTCGGAAAGCGCATCAATCACAGCTTGGTTGGGAATCTACTACCAACACAGAACACTACAGCAATAAAACAACAGACTTTTTTCTTTCTCTTTTCCTCTCTGGGAGGGCAATTTCTGATTCATTGCTTTAGCAATGTTAATCTTCACAGCAGAGAATACTGAATGATTACAGCGCACACATTTTTGCGTATGTTCCCCTTCCTCGGTTCCTCTCTCCAGCACAGGTTCGCTGACTTCTATTATCTGCCGTCACCCAGAGAAAATTACCGAAAATGCTTTACTTGTAATATATCTCACTTTAGAATTTGGTAACTCTGCTATGCTTAAAATTATGACGACTTCGTAAATAGGTTTAGCGTTTATTTCTCTACTTTGACTATTTTCTTCCCTATTTTTCCCATTAGTGAGTATGTCTTAATTTATAACTGTCTAATGCTTATTTGTCTTGATAAGGCAGTAAAATAAACAGCGTAAGGCGTTGAAATGCATTGTATGTAATTAAAGTGGCACATCACTAAAGGAGACTCCAGCAAACAACACAAGTAAGTACAGTTATTTTAGAAGTAGCCATCTGCGCAAATATTTAATATAGTTTGAAGTTATTTATAGTAGTAATCCAAGTAAAAGTGCAATATGGAGGGGTGAGGCCGTGCAAATCTTCCACAGAGAAAGTAGAAGACCGCTTAACTACGCAAGAACACCAGTCAGCGGTATCACGAAACAACTGGGCGGAGTTACAAAGGATATTGGTGAGAACTTGATCTCAACAATTAATTCATTGACGTGCCAATGAACACCTTAAAACCGATGTAATTCATACGAGGGGGTATCCAAAAGTTTTAATTATCACCCGGAAGTTATTGAGCTATCTGTATGAAATTTTGCCAGTGTATTTAGTGGTCCTTATGTACATTACGGGGGAAAACTGAACTCTTTGTGTCCTTTCGTTTCTTTGCACGTTGTATTAGATGTCAGTAATCTGCACGATGGAGAAAATTGAAACTCGCAGCGAGATAGAGTTCCTGGATTTGAAGTTGAACCGTGCCCGGCAAGTTCATGATGAAATGATGGTTGTTTATGGAAATGATGGTCTGTCATATGACACTGTTGTGAGGTAGAAAAGGAGTTTTCAAACTTACCACATGTCCCTCACAGACGATCCAAGAAGTGGAAGACCATCACTCACGGACGATTCTGCCACAGTGCAGAATGCGGAGGACTTTATCCTATTAGACCGACGAGCAACCATCCAAATAATCATGAATGAGACTGATCTTAGTTACAGCAGTGTGTGGAAAATTATTCACGACCAACTACATGTCTAGGATGACTGCACGGTGTGTTCACCAAAGGTGTCGTTTCCATACGGACAATGTACCAGCCTAGTGAAGTTGCGGCTGGGAAATCAAGATACTATGGCATTGAAATCTTGCAGTATTTTCTCTCTTCTCCCGGTCTCGTCACAGGTAGCTTTTTGTTGTTCTCAGAGATGAAAAATGCATTGCGGGTTCGGCGATTTAACGACAAAATGACGTCATTCAGCTAGTGGGACAGTGGTTTCCAACGCAATCTACAGACTTCTACAATGACGACCTGTGGAAGGTTCAGAAAGGACACAAAGAGTTCAGTTTTCCCCCGTAATGTACATAAGAACCACTACATACACTGGCAAAATTTCATACACACAGCTCAATAACTTCCGGGTGATAATTAAAACTTTTGAATACCCCCTCGTACGTGCGTGGCAAACTTTACTGTGAACCCCGTCACAAAAGTACTTCAGCAAACATTCCAAGAAAAAACATATTTAACATTCACAAGAATCACGAGTGGACATTTCATCTAAACAAAAATGAATTGCTATTTGATAGTGTGGAGAGTCGTTCCCGAAAATATTCCATTTTCAGTATAACCATGATAGAAAATTAATAACGTACAATTCAATTTCTACAGTTGTGCAGTCCGTCGGAAATGACCTGTCGCCATGTCAAGACGTCAGGTGTTAAGTTTAGAACAAACTTATGTTTCAGATGAGTTTGTAGAATAGGATGAAACACTTTTTGACTGTCCAGGTAGGTACTGATAGTTATAGAATACCTTGTAATAGATTTTTCCCCTAAAAGTCATGTATTTACCTAAAGCGTTGGAATGTACTGAAAGTGTTTAACAGTACGGTAATATTGCCTCCATTTTCGTTTTCGTACTTCAAATGCCTTGCACAGTATGTAACAGCTTTAAACATTCGTGAAGCTCTGGTTCAGAAATTAAAAATAGGTGTCTTATTCGTATCATCTAGTTTTCATAACATTTAGAAACGTGTTTCCCTTTCATTTCCCTGAGAAAGAATACGTCATATTATACCGCGAAAACTAAGTGTTTACTAGTGTGCTTTTTTTTTTAGAGCATGAGGAGGATTACCCCCTACACAGACACACATACACAATCACACACCCACACACTGTTTGCTAGATTATTATTCTTATTGCTAAGAGTTACTATTTAATTCCAAATGGTAATAATGGGAGAATGTAACCCGGACAAATGTTGAATTCCTGAGAATTTACACAGACACTCCATTAGTCATAAATTACAACATATTAAATATATTTGCCTATCCCATGTGAATTTAACCCAATATGGCGACTGATTCAATATGGTCGCTGCTGACACCATTACAAGTCTGCTGCGTCATATATATGTTTCACTCGTTCACGCACACACACACACGCCAAGAATCGAAGGTTGGTTAGGTTACTTTTTTGTAATTATGTGATGCTACTGTTGACAACAATGTCAGGCCTCAATTACAATCGCTGCGCAGCGCGCATGAAGGGATAAGTGAACGCACACATCGTTGTGAATCGCAAATAAGCGATACTGTTAATAAAAAGTAACCTAATTAACCTTTAACTAACCCATGTTTGCTCGCTAGCGCTCACCCAGCATTAATTCGTATCCTTAGTCATAGAAGAAAGCGACGAAAGCAGATCGGCTACATTTTCCTTCAGCTACCCAACAAAATTAAAAATTTAGAGGAGAAATGTAAAGTTTCTAACGTTTGTGGAAGTATTGAAACGCAAAATATAATATAGTTTGGAGCACAGAAAGTGTGAAATAAGCGTGACAAGTCCGAGGAACTATTAGATGTTTCTGTGTACAAGCCGAGCACATGGTGTGAGTGTTAAGGGTGATATGCATCGCGTATAATGCAAAAAAACTCTAACCTGGCTTTAACTAATCTGTCCTCACTGGGTCGATATACTGTCCGTGTCTTTTGTAGCGAAATGAGTCATTCATAACATGAAGTAACGCTAAATTAGTATTCTTCTGCATATCGACATAGTTGCCTATGGTGATCAACTCGAGTACGTATTTAACGAAATAACAACAGATGACTTTTCGTAACATTTTTTCGTATTGCTGGCTTTTGCTATGTGTGAACAGAAGTGTTTGTGATAGTTAATTACAGCGAATTGAGTGGTATAGAACATACACATGGCTCAATAGCTGGGGGAAGCCTGAGAAGCTACAGTAAAATTTAAGCGGTGGAGCTTCATCGCGTATCATTAATACCCCTCCATCGCACGACGTACCTGATGCTTGTCAACAACAAAAAATCACGTACTTATAATGAAGTAATCTAAGTAACCTGTTAATTTTGCACCTTTACGTGCATTTTTTCATGCTATGCTTCTCTAATTTGAGAATTTTTTGAAACCATTGTATTCCCCCCGTCGAGTGCTACAAGAATCAATAAAAACATCTTTGGCCCATCCCACCCACCACCACACGTGCTACATCGAAACGAGTAATATAGATCTTATTCTTGCACTGTAATCATGGTTTCTTATCTAAAAATTGAACACTGGTCCTTGTTTACAGCAGTGGAATATTATTTCCATACATTCTACGAGTGTTTGCTACTTGAGAGCATACACAAAGACCCAGATAGTAAATTTTCACTGCGTCTACTTTTAGTGCACGGTATAACCGCTGGGTTACAATCTCTTACGCTAGTATATTGAGATACAGGCGTTGTATTCAACTGATAAGGATGAATAAAGGATAGTGTCTCTGCTTCGCAAGAAGCACTAATTTACAGAATAATTTGAAAAGTAGGAATACCTACTTTAAAAATTAGTTTGTCTCATGTATGGAAGAACTTTCATAGGACGGTAGCGGTACTACCGGGACAGCAAGAGGGTCACCAGGGCGATAATGACCCTTTTGTACTAAAAGGTTTATAAATAAACCGAGGAAAATTAAGATTTTCTTATTCCCTGTTGTCTCTATGTGGTGCTGTACCTCATAAAACATCCATTTTCTTTTTCCTTCCGATGTTGCCACTGAACTTGACCTGAAGCGCGGTACGCCTATTAAAGAGAACAGTGAACAACATTCCCATTGCGCAATGATGTAAGTCGGAAGACTTTGCACCACCGAACAAAAATTAAGTATGAAAACTAAGAAGTTCCAGCGAATACCTATAGGGGACCCGATACTAGCAAGTATAGTGTGGGTGGACAACAGGACAATAAGCATAGCTTTTAGGGAGGCCAGTCCCAGATTAAGGTATTTAGGGTCCCGGGGCTCTGTTACCCATCTCCTATACATCATTATTGTGAACCCTTGGGCAAAGCAATTTGGGGCTCCTTCCTGCACAGACACACATGAACATGGCAAATAAAAAATTAGATGGTTAGGAAAATTCATTATCTGTAGTTTCGAACTTTTATCTAATATTAGAACAAAATAAATCATAAGTTTCACCACAAACAACTACACAAACATTAATACTGTCTGATTTATCCCAATCAGACTTTAAAAAATTAGAACGTAAGTCCAATACGGAGTTCTTGCCACGTAAATCTAAATTTATACCAACACGAATTTGTCCTAGCTTATAAGTTTTAGAAACTATTGCACTAAACTTGGGTTTCTCAAACTATGACACGCGTACCACTACTGGCGCACCAACCTTTCGATACTGGTACGTCAGAATGGTAAAAACATAAACCGTAAACATATAACTGACCTAACACATTATCACTAACTGAACGAGGGAATATCTGATGTCAAGCCCAAGATTTTTCAAAACTGACACATTCGTTATGAAGAACATGCAATATAAAGACAAATGTTATAGGCCAACTTATCACAAATTTGATTTCATCAGCCCAGGATAAAACCAGAAATGCAATGTGTTAGCAATAAAGAAAATAAAAGAAATCTTTTCAATAAACTTCCCGTTATTAATTCCTGATACACACCTTTAAACAAATTTATTCCAATACTTAAAAACATTTACTTTTAAATTACTTTATTAAAAATATTGCGCAGATGTGTATATTTCGAATATAAATACAGAGCAAAAGGTAAAAAATAATACTCCTCTTGTTTACTTTTAAAATAAGAGAATTGTTTACCAGAATGAAAATTTGACGGAAATAAATGTCCTATTTTTGTTCATTTTTTACATTGTTGTTCCATTGTATTGTTGAAGGTACCATCCCGCTTACGTAGTGTGATCGAGAGAACTAGGGAAAACTCTCAGTCGCGATGCTCAGCACCGGAAATTGATCCTGAGACCTTCTGATTACAAAGCAAACACCCTAACGAATGTTCTACCTTGTTGATATAATCATTGATGCAGGTTGACAATCTGGATGGAAATGTGAACTTGCATGTAGTAGAGAAAATTTATAAATATTCTTTGCTTGAATATTTTTGGAAACCGAAGGGTTTCTGAATTTTGTTAATAACGCTCTATTCCTAACGTTGTTAGAAACTTTCCTGACTTTTTCCAAGCAACTGACGAAAAATTTTAAGTATTCTGGATGCGTTCACATAGGAAAAACAACGGCATACGTTGCACGATCATTTAGTGGTCTACTTATTAAACGTGATTCTGAAATCATATTTTGCTAGTTACCACATAATAATTGCCATTGATGATAAGAAACTGACGTACAATACTTTTCCGAATTCAATCAAATATTATCAAATTAAGGACTTAGAAAAGACAATGCTTGTAAGAAGTATGTAGATGAGAATGAGGGGCCCCTAGGTCCGTGTGGGGTTAGGGGATCCTGGCGATTGGCCACTGTGCCCATGCCATAGGACGGCCCTGCCCCTGTGCTTACCATTTACATGGGTTTATTGATTTACTTTAGGCGGGACCCCTGGATTGCAGCCCCTTTAGCACCCCTTAATCCAGCTCTGAGGGAGGTTATTAAAAAGTCTCAATTACAGCGGGACAAATGGAAAAGATTTAAAACCTGCTAACGTGATGGGTTGGAACATTTTCCATGCATGCTTTACCTGTTCACGCTCGCTGAGATGACTACTTGCGAACGAAGGACGTTCTCCGTCACTCGTTTGTTACGATATTTATCATTAAGTACATTTGGTTAGAAACCTATGAGTTTCAATTTCTTACGATGTTTTTTGTTATTTTTGCAATAATCTGATAAAATAGTGTAATCTTCTAGACAACTCAAACAGCCCAAATATAATCACAATTATACCATCGTAAGGTTTTAGGTCGCAAATGCAATGCTTCAAATCTCTACAATACTCTAAATACTCTACAATAGCCATCACCATATATATTACGTAAGGTAAACTAATACACTGCACATCTAAAGTTTCTTTCCTAATTATTCTCATAAAGATATGCATACATCCACATTATCATATTTCCGTATTCAACACATCGAATATCATGCAAATCCCTTCTTCAATTGTATGCAACACATGTCACAAATATAAATATACATTTTCAACACGAAGATAAAAATATACTTTACAACACGAAAAAATACAAAACAATAATGAACAAAATCTTCCGCAATGTTAAAATTCTTTTTAACTGAAATAAACCGAAAAATCCAACAATGCAATATTTAATATTTTAACTTTAAACCAGAATTAATTAAATAAACATGAAATTAAACTACTGCTGAATACAGTATTCACTCTCCCTTTAACTGAACAACAACTAATCATCCTAATATCTCTCCAGAGAAGTTTTTGCTACATCTAAATTCCCATCCTCAATCATCTCATACACCAGACCTTTTAGCTTCCGCAAAATCAGGATGATGGATAGCTGCATCTCCCATCGATTCAATAATTTCCACAATACCCGTCTCTGTAGCTCCTGGTCTCTTGTTTTTCTTTTTCTTTCTATCTGTCTTAATTTTTACCTCTGATGTACTATCCTCATTAACACCAACTGTAACTTTTTTCTTAATCTTTGATGCCATAAACTTATCCTCCAATATCCCCACATTATCTTCAACCTTTACCAATTCTGTTACTGTCTCGACTTCAACAATATCCTTTATGGCCTCCACTTCTTGACCATTGATCGCTTGAACCTCATCAGTATCGATATCCTTCTTCCAGAATTATGTATGGAGATAACTTCATGTCATATACCTTGTCACCTAATTGATTTTTCAAACCGTCAAAAGCTAACTGTATCCTATTATATACTTTATCGATTAACTCGTTCTCCGCCAAGTTTAATTGCCCAATGTCAATTGCCGTCTCACAAAACTCTGTGCACTCCAAATACATCCTTTCTTTCGTAATATACAGCAGCCATTTTCGAATAAAACGCCATGTTTGTCGGATCCATCTCTATTGCCGCCTTATAATAATACATAGTCACTACGAAATCTTCTCTTCTATACGCCTCATTTCCTAACAATTTAAGATTTTCAGCTTCCTTCACTACATCCCCACTGTCTTCTTCCGACTCCTCCAGAACTAATTCTTCATCTCCCTCATTCATAACCGGACCAATCATTCCTTCATTATTTTCCTTTCTTTGTTCTCCTGTCATATTTCGCTGTGCAATTTCCTCATAATCATCTTCATTAAGTCAGTCATCCTCGCCTGTTACTACTATAGTCGGGTTATTCATTAAACTGTTATCATTCATGGATTTTGAAGAACACATATTCGCTGACACAGTATCTTCAACTAACAACTCGGACACTATCTCTCTTTGATTCCTTTTTCTAACTCGTCTTGACATTGAATTCCTATATCAACAGTAGGAACAGATATTTGAGTACTAGTATCAATTGTATTTTACTTTGTTACTTCCAAACTCACTGGCTCCTTTTCATTTGAAGAATTCTCTATTGTTATCTGATAATTGCTTTTGGTCTTTACTCAACTGTGTGCAAGTTGTCGATTCATGGCTAATTACATTCATCAATTGTGACTCCATCAAATATTCCATTTTCCAATTCTCCATTGAAATCTCAACGTTTTCAATTCAAGGTCAAACTCTTTAAGCCTTCTTAACTTTCCTCAACATTGCCCTAAGTATTCGATCATTGTATCGACTGCTCCATGGAATTCTGATTTGAAAACTCAAAAACTTGACGCCATTCTGGGATCAAAATGCTGATGATGCTCCAAGAGTAGCTAATGAACTATAACAATCCGTCACTTTGAAGGGAGTTAATTTTATTACCCCATTAAAGACGGCGTAAAGTTGTATCTCTCCAATTGATGTTAATGCCGTATCATTCACTAAATGGATGATACCTGTTGCATATTTCATGAACTTATCACACCCTACAATCTCTAACAGTTGCAAGACTTGTTCCTGTGTCACACACAAAATTACACATATGATTCCCTATTTGGACTTCCAGTGTTGGAGGTAAAGACCTTTGTACGTAATTATTGTTTATTAAAACAAAATTGTCTACCAACGTAAGTTCATCCACGTAAATAGACTTTAATTGTTGCGTTGGTTGTAAAACGGACTGGTTATCTCTCGCATACTCCTCATTATCTACTTCCTGTACATACTGAATATTTTTGGACAAACACGCAATATTCAAGTGAACTTTCTTATGGCACCGTAAGTAAACAGCATTGTAGATTTTTACATTGACCCTTGCAATGCACACGAGCACAATTTTTACACAGTTGTTTGTAATCTGTTCTTCCACGGTTAACTTCGGTTTTGAAAAACGGACGTCTACTATCTCTGTAGATGGCATCAATTTGTCCTGACTGCTTTGAGTTTACCTTCAAAGTATTAGCCTCTTCATCTACCTTCTCAATTAACAATGCTATTTCAATTGCCTTGGCAAATGTAAGTTTAGCCTCTGACAATAATATTTTACGTATCATGTCACTATGTAAACCGATCACAAACTGATCTTTTAACATGGTTTCAGCCAAATTACCGTACTACATCGAACCACTTGTCGTTTCAACACTCGAACATATTCTTGCACAGATAAAAATTCGGCCTGTTTGGTGACGTGGCATTACCGTTCTATAATCTCTGTATGTTTTTGTCCAAAGTAATCTAGCAAGGCGGTTTTTACTTCTTCATAAGACTTACTTGAAACAGGAAAAGGCGCGCAAAAGTCTTTCAAAACATCATATGCTTCTGGACCAATGACAGTCAACAATGAACTTTCTTTTCATTAGAGATGGATCGTGCCTCACTGAAGAACTCAAATCGTTCTAAATAGTTCTCAATATTTGGTTCATTGACGTTTATTGGTTCTATAATAAACATAGATTGCATTATCTTGACCTTTTCAACCGACTTGCGCCACTGCATCTGCTAAAATTGTGTAATCTTCTAGAGAACTCAATCAACCCAAATATAATCACAATTATACAGTCGTAAATGCAATGTTTCAATCTTATGAAAGGTTAAAAACTCTACAATGGCCATCACCATATACATTACGTAAGGTAAACTAATACACTTCATAATCATCTAAACTTTATTTTCTAATTCTTCTCATAAAGATATGCACACAGTCACATTATCAGATTTCCGTATTCAACACAGTAAATACCATGCAAATCCCTTCTTTAGTTATATGCAACACATATCACAAATATAAATATATACTTTCAACACGGAGATGAAAACATCATACGTTACAACACGAAAAAATACAAAACAATAATAAACAAAATCTTCCGCATTGTTAAAATTCTTTTTAACTGAAATAAACCGAGAAACCAACAATACAATATTTTTATTTTTAACTTTAAATCATAATTAATTAAATAAACATGAAATTATTCTGCTGAATACAGCAATTTTGAATCTGTTTACTTCTCATCAACCCCGAATTCGCAAATTCATTAAAAGTTCCGTGGTTGTTCCAACTCTCATGTATAGCTCACGACAGATGAGTCACTTTGCTTCAGCAAATCAAAAGTGTTTCTTCATTGCAGTTGTAACCAGTTTATTCTAACAATTTTCAATAGTATTTTTTTTTTAACAAATTAACGCTATTTAAGAAAGTGTGTACGTGTTACAAAATCTCTCCGAAACTTTGTATAAAGTAAGTCTTTATGTTTTAGTGACAATATCCACTGAAACCAAAGTTTCCAAAGTAGAGACTTAAGTACACTTTGGACAGGGTAATCAAAAGAAAACGAAACGACATATCAATAGCAATACCAGAGAAGAACTTGTTTCGAATTTTCGTTTAAAGGAGCAAGTAAATGAGGTTACTGACGAAATCGTCTGCGGTGCTTTAATAAGAGAATGGTCTTAAACGTGCAAGTAACAGACATTTCCAAATCTCATTTTATTGAAGATCCAAGTAATAAAGCAAGGACAATTTTGGTCGTTTTTTTAAAAAAAGACTAAGGCGCAGGTATTGAAGAACAAAGGGAAGCTGCGGGAAAAGAGTAGGTATTGATAGTTGATACACTCATCAAACAATAGATAATCTTATGAGGATGAAAAGGCGGCGTTACACGTGGTCGAACAGATAATAGGGTAATAGTTCGAGGTTGCACTGTGTGTATTCGAGTACGTTCATTTCTTCAGGACCGAAAATAAGTTCTAATTCCTTATCAATTCAAAGTTTACCTTATAATGCTTATCCGACTTGTTACAATTTGCATTTTATAATATAATGTGGCGAAAGTTGGCAAGTACTAAATACGGATAGGTTACGGCGCACGTTAGCTTACGTTAGTACACTACACATTCAATTAGCATTTATTACAAACAAGGATATAATAATACGGCCTTGTATCCATCTTCAATAAAGAGAAACATAGCTTTCTGACAAGGCTGATATACAGTACTTTAATAACAAAAAGAAACTAATGTGCAACAGTTTCGGAAGTGTACCACTACTTCACTCTGCAACTAAACATAGAAAATAACTTAAGCAAACAAGACTACAAGAAAAGAGATCACCTTTTCCTTTCCATCAATCTGGGGTCATTACTAATTAAAAATTTGTGACGTCCCCACAGAAAAGCATCACATGACCAGTAGTGTTACGAGTTCTCACGGAAACTCATATTCCCAGTGATGATCGGTGACAGTGTGGCCAGGTTATGGAGGCGGGAAAATGACTAGATGGGTCAGAGAAAACACCAAATGGAGAAGAAAGTGCAAAGGTTACTAGGAGCAGGTAAGAGGCTTCGTGAAGAAATAAGAGGGTAAAGAATCGGAGGGAAGGGGGAAAATAATAATGATAAAAATAACAATAATGATGAAGATGAAGGGGAGAACAAAGAAACAATATAGAAAGATAGAATAAAATAAAAGTGCAACTAGAGACGGAACAAGGAAGATAAAGAAAGAAGACGGCACCGTGTTGCAAGGAGTTACAGGCAGTTGAGGCCGGGTTCATGGTTGGCGGAAAGGATGGAGATGTAGTCTGTTTCCATCTCTTCCTTACTGTGACAGGTGAGTCAGGGTTCAGGACCGAAGCTCCTTACCTGCTCCTAGTAACCTTTGCACTTTCTTCTCCACTTGGTGTTTTCTCCGACCCATCTAGTCATTTTCCCACCTCCATAACCTTACCACTGTCACCTGACATTGGCAAAATGGCGTTTTCTTAACATCTGTCCCGCAGCTGTCCGCTCTGTCCATTTCCATTTTTACCAGTTGAAAACGCTATTGCGAAACGTACTAATTTCTATAGTGTTTGTGAAATTCGTGTGCTCCCATCTCAAGATTTCACTATGTAAGTATCCTTTTTTTCTACCTTGTTTTATATATATATATATATATATATATATATATATATATAACTAGAACAAACGAAAGCCAGGAGGGCAATTTAAAGGTAAATTTGAGAAAAATGAAGGAAAAAACTTACAGCTTATTGTTTCGTATTACATCACACACATATTCACATATCTAAAAGTCACTACGATATTTCGTGAATACAGTTGCACGTTTTCAAGTATAGAGGAAGAGAGCGAAGTACACGGTTTGTTGATAGTACAGAAGTGACGATGGTTATTAATACGAATGTTGAGAGCCCAACTTGTTTCCCCCACATAAAAGGCATCACAGAACTTGCATGTTAGGATGTATATAATATTAGGGGTGTGGCATTGTACCCTTGGGATTGAGAGTGTACCGGCCATAACCAGTATTCATAGTGATTGTGGGAGAAGTGATTAAAATGGACAAACATCTGGGTCTCTGGCATGTCTGGGCGCCGGTTTGAGGTGGTGGCAAGGAAGGATTCGTACGGACTAGGATGTTTCCAAGATTAGATGGATGTTGAAAAGCTAATGTAGGTTTGGTGGGCAACATTGATCTTGTGTCTGTGTCAGATTGGAGGATGTGGAAATTAGAGTGTAGGATTTGTTTGACCTTGGTTAGTTTAGGATGGAACTGGTTGATCTATATACAGTGCGTGTCAAAAGTTCCGGAACGGCTAAATATCTCGGTTAGAATGCATTGTTCCGCAAACGTTACAGTGAAGAGTTGCAGAAAATCAACAGAACGATCGGAAAGGCGTGTCAGTTAAAATGTGTGCGGTCCTGTGTGGGTCCCACGGGGTCCAACTTAAATTTTGCAAGTTAGAACCCCCATTTGGTATTCAAAAGTTGTTATCTACGGAAACAACAAAATCAGAGTCTGTACTACTCAAAGCTGTAGGATGTGAGTCCCAGGCCCTACAGGGCCGGAAAGAGTATGAGGGTGAGAAGTGTTATAGCGCCGTAACGGCGAAATATCTCGGTTAGAATGCGTTTGTCTGAAAGATACAAAAGTTGCACGAAATCAACTGGATTATCGGACTGGTGGGAAAAGGAAAATGTTGAGGTGGGCCTCAGGGAATCGAACTGTTATTTTGCAAATGGGAGCTCCTGTGCCAACAAGGTGGACGTTTTCTATAAGCGATGGAGATGTTCTGCAAAACTGATTTGGCGTCGCGAAATCCTATAATGTCTAACATCTCTAGAATAAGTTGTAATGAAAACCTACTGCAAAAGTAATTCAGAGGGCATCAAGAGATTACGATTGTTTAGAAACCTACTCCAATTATTTGAATGGTAGCAACTCTGAATCATTGTAGAATTTATTTCTACTGCAAAAAACATACACCCTATAAAAATACTGCACACAAAGTCACATAGTGTTCATGGGTCTCATTGTATTATTGGTATTCATTCACGTGTTTTAAATTTCTCTCTCTTATTTTTTTTTTTTTTTTTTCATCTCTAACATGACAAAATTCTATGAAAATCAGGACTTAACCTTAATTTTTTATTATGTATCATACTCTAAGTACTTTCAATTTACATGCATTTTGTAAAATTAATGATGGCTTCCCGTATGTACTTTCCCTGAATTATAACTGTAACTCATTTGGACATCCCTCTCAGCGATGGGTGAAGAAGAGACCGGCAGACATCCCTCTTCATCCCGCATGCTCGTCTCTTCCTCCACGAACTACAACTTCTCAAGATCCCAACGGGGGGGGCTGACACAGAAAACAGCACATTCGCTGCTTCTGAGGTCAACGACCAACCAGTCATCCTGAGTGACACAAATAGAAGATTTCTTAAGAATTTATACCCTTGTTTGGAAGACGTAAAGATAATAGACACAGCTAATAATATTTCTGTAGGGCACTTGCATATTCGTAGTTTACGCCATAAATTGATGAGATTGCTACTTCAAATTTAGTTCAATGTACTTGCCTGGCTATAACGGAAACATGGACTGATATATCAATTCCGGACAAGCATGTTAAATTAAATGGTTTCAAGATGTTCAGATTAGACCGTGATTTCTCTAAGAGGGGAGGGGGAGTAATTCTCTATATTAAGGATAATTTAATTAGCAACCTAGTATTTAGTATAAGCAATATCGACATTGAAGGATTGTGGGTAAATGTACGTATTTGTAATAATACAAAGACTATACTAATTGGTTGCGTTTACCGAAGACCAAAGTCTACGGCGGAGTTTGACAAAGCATTAGGATATATACTTCAGTCGCTTCCGAGTAATTACTGCTCAATTTTAGTTGGAGACGTTAACTATAATTCCGTCAACCCCTCTATTAGAGATACAATTTTTTTTGGTCTATTGGAGTCCTTGGGTTACAAGAAACTTGTTACCATGCCAGCCAGAATAACTGATACTACAGAAAGTTTAATTGACCATATATATACAAACAATGACTCTTTACACACAAAAACAACCACTGTTATGCATGATTTGAGTGATCATTTTTACACATACACTACATTGCATGCTACACCAAATAAAGCACCACGAGTTCTCGTAACAAAGCGCACATTTAAGCATTTTAATGAAGAAAAAAATTGTAGAATACTGTTCGTATCTTCCTTTCTACAAATCAAATAACATATCGGACATTAATAAAAAGGTTGTCTTCCTCACAAGACGTCCGAGCAGAAGACCTTGGATCAACAACTACTTACTCACACTTATTTCCTTTAAAAACAGAATATTTAAACAGGCCAAGTCTACGGGTGAATGCTCATGGGATCAATACAAAATGATTCGAAACTGGGTGACAAAAGAAATAAAGCAAGCAAAAAGGACGTATATTTTGAACTAAATTTATTCTGGTCATTATACTACCAACAACCAACATCGGCTCTGACTTTCTCACGGGGCGTGAGACGGTTAAAACACAGGACCGCACACATTTTAACTGGCACGCCTTTCCGATCGTTCCGTTTATTTCCTGCAACTCTTCAGTGTAACGTTTGCGGAACAACGCATTCTAACCGAGATATTTAACTGGTCCATACCTTTCGACACTTCTTACGCTGATACTGTTTGCGGCCCTGTTGGGCCTGGGACTCACATCCTACAGCTTTGAGCAGTACCGATTCTGATTTCGTTTATTCCGTCGGTACCGAAATTTGAATAACAAATGGGGTTCTCATTTGAAAAATCAAAGTTGGGGCCCACACAGGGCCGCACACATTTTGACTGGCACGGGCTTCCGATAGTTCTGTTCATATCCTGCAACTTTTTACTTGCACATTTTCAGAACAACGCATTTTAACTGAGATATTTAGCCGTTCCGGAACTTTTGACACGCACTGTATATAGCTAGAACACTTTTGTAGTCTTACACTTGTAAACTTCTCTGTATCTCAGGGTTTTCGGATTCTTTGCCAAATTTATGAGTGATTGACGCTTTCGTACATGTCGAATAATTCTCCGTCGGGTTGCCAAGAATGATCCAAGTCAAGGTGAGTCCGCACATCCAGTTGAGGTTACAAGAGGCATTCGTACAAACCCGTTCAAGAGCTTTATTCTTATCACTTCTGCGGAGCATAACAGCATCCTAGGAAGTGATAATAAACTTCAACTGATAGCAAATACGTAGAATTGAAACTTAAGTATTTTAAGTTTACTTTAAAACAAAAGTAAACACATATAGTTTACCAAAATTAATTTAATGCAACTTCTTAGTTAGCAACATTAAACTTTTTACATTCTGTATTAAACAAGAAGCAAACAATTAATCATAATAATTGTGCTTTCATATACTGCTCTATAATGAAATTGTGCAGCCATCTCTTGACAATAACTTAAACTGCTTCGCACTAAGAAATGACCCGTAATACATAAAACAATAGTAAATATTTTTCTTTTCCCTTTCTAATTGAACATACAATATAAATTCAAATCAATTTAAATTCCAAATAACTTAAAACGATTTAAATTCTTTCTGTTCAATTAGAAAAAAAAAGAAAATGAACATCGGCTTGTCATAGGGTCATATCAAATTTAGGAATTTGCCAGATCTAGATTTTTAAAGTAATCTAGAGGCTAAAAATGTATCCTGAAATAAAGTAAAATTTACTAAAAATTTACAAATTCTGAAAATGCCTGAGAGTGATACCATCAGAATGATGTGAAGTTAAATATTTTAAACAAGACAATGAAAACCAGACAAATCAGCGTCAGGCTCGACTGTTAAAGCCGAACACAGGGCACGACCATCAAAAGCAGGACTGTCCGACCAAAATCAAGACAAACGGCCACCCTACATAAAAACGTCTAATTTATATTCGCAGGGTACATGACGAAACCAAAGAACGATGTATCTTATATTCGCTTACATATTTACACTCTTAACATTTAGTATTTAGTGTTTTGACTCAAGGCTTTAAATAAAGACTCCAGTTAGTGTGTCCTGTCAACCACTCGCCTTATAAATAACGAGTCTCTCAGAATAATCACAACTGTCATGTTAGAAATATAAGCCAGTAGTTCCATTGCTAGTTTAAAGTTCATGTCAATCCTATCTTATGCATATACAACGTAACACAATTTAGTATATAACGAAGAAATTACACGAAAAATACCACTCACAACGCATATGAAAATCCCACAACCAAACATTACTTTCAATAAAATCTTTCACAACTCCTGCAACTTTAATATTAATCGCAACTGTACAATTCCTTGCTAGCAAGTTTTTCCAGATATATCTTTTACTCCTAAATTCCGGCTTATTTACATATTTTCCATATCTTAAATTTTAAATTACTTCATCAACGGATACATCTGATTCTTCATACAAAAGTTCAATCTGATTATGTTCCTTGTCCGTCTTCTTCTTTTTACTTGTAACTGATGTTTCACCCAACTCTTAATTGTTACCTCTTCTTCCGGTTTCTTTCTAATTTGAATGGTCTTCTTCCCATCCTATAGTTCTACCTTATCACTCTTATTTCCTCCATTTGCTGTTATTATTATGCCGTCGTTAAATTCATTAGCTCTCGTAACATTTATTTGAGAACTAGGTTTGTGTAACGTTTCGATCCAACCCTCCAATTTCACTTGATTTGCCTGTAACATCTTCATAGACACCTCCAACTAATCTACCATAGGTTTTAACCGTTTGGCGCCTGTACTTGGTCCTTTTTTTTTTTTCGAATAATCTGGGTTTCTGTTTATTTTAAAGTGAGTATTTTTGTAGGTATAATCGCACATCCCAGCTGCATTTCTTGTTTCTAGATGGAAATTAAATCGAGACGATGTTAAACGAGTTCTCCAATTACGAAATCGCACATCCATCCCAGGTTTTACCAGATTCGTGTATAGTAACGAGTTTTCCACCATAACCCATGTCAAATTATGGAATTTGAATTTATTTATGACTTTTAGGCAACTATGGTTCAGGCCGGTCAAATTATAGAAACATGTAGATTTATTTTATCTACTACCTTAAGGAACCTTTTGCTAATCTTCACTGCAGTGTTCGATAAAGTGGAATAATATTAATATACTTTTAACACTAATTAAATTATGCTGAATGTATTTACTAACTAAATCTTGTGGGCCCCTGGATTTCGAAAACGAAATGGAATTACACAAAAATTAGGGGTCAATATTCTAGGAACGAAAAGGTCTCATCGACCCAAGAAAAAAAGTTCCTTTGAAGAAATGTAAAAAGAGCGTAGTTCATGTCAAAAATTATGACGTAAGCTGTGTCGGTTCAGCAAAGAATAACCGAAGTTGTACCCAATATCTGAGAAAATTTTATAATTGCGAAAGTGCCGCACGGACGGGTTTTGCAACGCAAGAATATCGTTATCAAGCAATTCACATTGCGCAATACAATAGATATTCCCTCTACAACCATTCGTCAATCATAAACTTTGCTCAATAGATGTATTGGGTACAGCTTCTATTCTGGTTTGCTAAACCGACAAGTCTTACATCATTATTTGTCGAGATATGGCGTCATTTATGACGATGACCGCTTACTTCGGACACCTCAAACTCCAAAACTACGCTATTTTTAATTCCTTCACAGAAACTTTTTTTTTTAAAGTTTGATGGGAATTTTTCGTTCCTAGAATACTGACAATTAATTTTTGTCCACCTTGTATGTATGTATTTATATATATAGTGTGGAACAGAATTAGACAGACAGACTTGGAGGAATGATAATGCATCAAAAAATACGGAGAAAAGAATTAGTGACCGGGGAGGAAAATACGTCGCGTTTTTGGGCTACAGGCTGCCGAACGTGTACGAAAATTAGCTTCATATTTCCAATACCACTAACAATAGCGCTGATACGACATAGTACAGTCACAGACTTTAAATCTGTAATATCCAAAAATGCATCTCTCATCCATTTCATGAATCAACATTCGTGGACAGCATTTTGAACACTCATTTGAAATTTCATGATAAATTATTTGCCAAATGTTTATGTCAACACTGTACATATTAACAACTGAAGACATGCTCTCATTATAACGTATAGCACTGAACTTGGTTCTCGCCAATAACAGGTATTCTTTATTTACTCTCTTTAGGAGCTCTGGTACATCATCTTTTTTTATTAGTTAATAGTTTTTCACCACTTGTTAAACACATTTGTTGGTTCTAACTTTTTCTGAGATTTAAATTTATTCCTAGAGATTCTCTACTTTCATTCAAGGATTTCAAACTCAACATTAATTCGTAACCAATATTGTTGTGTACTTTTACTTTCATAAGATTCTGATAACTGACTTGCCGCTTCACATTATATTACGTTACACTTCAGCTCACGCTTTCCGAATGCACACAGACCTTCGGCTTTTCTCGTACGTGCAACAGTAATTTTCGTAAATCATTGATCTGCATCAATTGTATTTGAACAATGCTTCTATCACACGTTTATTTCTTTACACCACATCTGTTTAGTAGAAACAGATGCGTCAAAATGTTTATATTTAATTCTTTCAATTTTTATGTTTATGTAAACTTCCAACCAGTTATTCATCTTTGTGCACTATGTCTGCTTACTATTGTTTACTGTTTATGATTTTTCACTGTTCTTTCGCCTGAGACTTCTGGGTTTTTCCTACTTTATTTTTGGGTCTAGCCTTGCGCCGCCCCTGCTTGACACTCATTTCTACATTACTGGAATCTAAGACTTCCAATTCGATATATTTCTTTTGATCAGACAATTTGTTGTTAAGATATGGCCATTTTCCGATTTTGGCGAAGAATTTTCCCACAGTTCTAGCGCCGGAACGATGCATTTGTGTACACTCGATAGCCTAAGGTAAATGCACCAGTAATGGACACTTTTCACCGTTATAATTTAAACTCAAATATAGTTCAAATGTATTAATCAAATCAAATGATAAATGTTACACGTTCTCCATTCTTTCTTGTAGTGATTTCTACCAATTACTTTCATTAACATACACTATTTTAGAGTAAATCACAGTTTTTGTCTAACTTTATTTTTGTACCAGTGATGGACACGGAAAAACCTGGATGTTCCAGTAATGGACATACTGCTTAGCTCAAAATAATTTAAATAATCACTGCTGATGTTCTTAATGTGATTACTAAACAAGATTATATGTTCAATACTGTTCTTTGATTATCTGATTGTTTCGTGGAATTCCACTCAGTGATCATTCCGAAGGTTCTGGGTTCAAAAGCAGCGGTCGATCATCCTTACTGAGGTTTTAATAAGTTTTTTCTCAGTGGTATCAGACTAATACCCTAATGGCACCTTCAACTTAGATCTGTCCGACTCCTTACCGCTTCTTTCCTCTATTTCATCCCGGCCTCAGCCATAGATTCCTTGTGGCCATGAAAGTGCAAATTCCAAGTTGTAATGATTAGTGTCCCATACTAAAACAAATAATTTCATTAATGGGCATCCCCGCGTCCATCATTGGAAATAATGGGACAAAAATATCTCCTGACAAACTTAGGATCATGAAGAGTAAATAATCATTCCAAAATTGAAATAAAACAACTAAGAGAATTATGATTTCGCCCTTGAAGTGGTTAAGAGTTTAACGCCCTCGCTTTCTGCACACGTGGTCGTAGGTTTGATTTTCGTTGAGGACTATTGAACGGAGGGGTTCGAAGTCCACCTTACCAAAAACTAAGTCTCGTCCTTAAAAGCTTATCAGCTCGCTTACGACGTCAGTAACAATTCATTAAATCAAGGATTTTGATTTCAACCCAGCAGTGAATAGTGACTGTCCAAAACTGGACACAAACTGACTTTGCTGTACCGGTAATGGACACCCCCTGCTTTGTATAACAGATCTAAGTTATAGTTGGTTTGGCCATTTATATCCATGAAACAAAGACACTTCGTAATACATAATAGTAAAGAATAACGAAATTATTCATTAATCTAATTTCATGAATATTAAACGAAGGCTCTTACCTTAAGACGGCTCCTCGCTCCAACCCCCACTTTTAAAACATTTTTCAAAATATTTCAAAAACTAAGAGCACTATCAAAAATGTAAGAACATGGCGTACTAGAGCTTACAAATTACTATCAAATAAAATGGACAGCGATCTCGCTGTCTTGTCCATTGATGAGTGATACGTTTTCAAAGATTACGGCGTCATTATTTAATTAAAATCTCAGTACTAATCAATTGACAAGATTTCGCGATCGCTGTTCATTGTAATTCATAGTAATTTATAAGTTCTAGTACGCTATTTTCTTACATTTTTTATAGTAATCTTATTTTTTTAAATATTTTGAAAAATGTTAAAAATGTGGGGGTTGGAGCGAGGAGCTCTCTTCATCACTTGCTTAACAGAATGCATGGAAGAGAAGGTGGGACCATGGAACTAACTTCATCATGTCAGAAAAATCAGATGAAACTTATGACGAGCGAAAAATATTCTGTGTAATCTACATTAAATTTTCGTACGTAGATTAAATGATTCCCGCCCTTAGGAAAATCTTACTTTAAAGCTTTCTCTCTTCAAGTGTCCATTACCTGTGCGTTTACCTTATACTATTTCTCTTATTTTCATTTCAGGAATGTCATGAGGTAGTTTTGTCGCTGTTGTTTATGTGTTGTTTTCCAACACCCTTTGTTTGAGTTTGTGTTACTAGTGTAAGGTTAGCATTTGAACGCAAATGTTTAGCTGTCAGCAAATGATCAGAAGTGCAATACAATTACACACACCACAGAGCACACTATGACGGTACGATAGTATTTAAAATATTTCGGATATCAGAAAAATATCGCCGAATGAACCTCGTAATATATGGTTTTATTTTATACAGCTATATCCACAATTAGTATTTATTCATCTGTACAAACTGACAAAATACAGTACGAGAAGAGCATTGATACCAATATCATTAACACATTATATGAATGCGAAGTTAATAACCTTAAATGCATTCACTTGCTACTTTACTTACAGATTAACCCTCCCAACATAGCCTGAATAACAGCCAAGATTGGAAAGAAGTACAAAGCAGCGTAAATCGACATTTTTCCATAATTAGGCAGGAAATGGTGAGATATCCACGGTCGGAGAATCAGCATCAATACTACTGCTACAGCGTAAAAAATGAACACCATTGTATATCTGCAAAAGAAAAAAATATGTATCTACTCGGAAAAATAAAATAAGACTATTTCAATCAGTGTATTTTTACAAAGTAATGCCACTCACTAGTTACTTACCCCAATTTAATACAGCAATGTGTTAAGTATTCCATAAGTTAGTTACGCCGAATTATCAAGAATAACACCTTTAATAATTATTAGATATCAGTAATGACTAAATAATACCATAATAGTACTCCAGCGTTCGAGAAAGTGCGTGTGTCTATCCAATAATCCTTTTAAATAGATTATATCTCCTTGAATACTGGAGTTCTTTTATTAATTCTACATGTGAAGACAGATGATTTTATCTAAATATTAATATATAACGCATTTGTAGCATTCCATTTCATATTAATTAATAAATATAGTTAACTGTTTCGTTATTAATATATCAAATTGAATAAGATATATAAAGTTTAATTATTGCTCTCTCCCATCCTTTCAGGGTTATACATATTTCAGTTTCGACTTATTGCTCCGTGGCAACACTTGTCAGATTCCTATCATCGTTACTTGGAGTAGTGAGTTGGAATTGTGAACAGTACGCAAGCTAAACTGTAACTGTTCTGTACATACTAAAAAATATGCCAAAACATACAACAGTCCATGATAATAAACATCTTATAGATTGGACATGGTAGCTTAAAACAATGACATGTTAAACAAACTACAACACGTATGTCCCTCATACTGCTTTCTATTACAATCCTTTTGGCGTAGTGGTTTCAATTCACAGAATTTGATAATGATACATCATAAATATGAATCATAATGTGATCCTGTGATTTGGTGAGTAGGCTATGTATGATGAGGATATAATTATCGAAACATCTAATCACCAGAAGAAGCATTCGTCAAAACTGAAAAATGTTTTTTTTTAACTTATTCTATATTTTGAGCCTAATATTTGGCTCTTAGTCATGAATAGTGAAGAAAACGACGTGCGCGTGTAGACAAAACAAAAGGCTGAGGGGACAGTGGCGACACGCAGCGAACGACGCATAAAGCTGGGAAGGATTAGCATCAAGTTACAGGAGCTTGGAATAATTGACAACTGTATTGCGTGTAAATTCAGGATAGGACTGTGCAAGGAAATGTGTTGAAAATGTTGAGCAAACGGGAGGTTTAGAGTTATTAAAGGTTAAAGTCAAAATTTCATTTTGGCGCTCAGGCCATGGTTTCATTTTCGTCTTACAGACGGTGTGAAGATGCTGGTTGTAGGGGGCGAAACGTGTATTATGGCAATCAGGAAAGATAGATCAAAATTGGTGTTCTGATACTCGGTGTGTAAGGAGACTGGGGCATCCGGTTTGTCGATAGTGCAAAAGTGGCGATGGTTATTAATACGAATGTTCAGAGCAACACCTGGTTCCCCCACATAAAACGCATCACAGCATTTGCAGGTTAGGATGTATATTACATTAGTGTGTGCCAAATGCCATCGGCATTTGGGTGTAAAGTATTGATAGTGACTGCGGGAGGAGCGATGGAAATGGAACAGGTCCTACATCTGGCTCTCTTGCATATATGGGCGCCGGCTTGAGGTTGTGGCGAGGAAGGATACGTACGGACCAAGTTGTTTCAGAGATTGGTGGTGGTGGTGGTGAGTTCTGAAATACTAATCTAGATTTGTTGGGAAGAACTGATCTTTTGTCCGGGTCGGATTGGAGAATGTGGAAATGAGAGTGTAGGATTTATTTAATCTTGGTTGGTTTAGGATGGAACTGACTGATTAATCCTGGTGGACTGGGATTGCTGCTGGAGGTTTGAGTGGGTTGAATGTGTGAGGAAGCACGCCGAGGTTAAATGGGTAGGCTCGGTTGACTAGAGCCTCCTGGAGGCGTTGGTTTTAAGTTTTGGTAGCACAGGTGGTGGAATTCAAGCTGTCCTCTGAGGGCAAGGGAGAATGAAATCACTTTCTTGGTGTGGTAAGAATGGGAACTTGAGTAGTGTAAATACTGCATCTACTACTGTACTGCATACTACTGTAAATACTGACAAGGGAAGTATTTCGCTTCGAGCATGAATTTTTTGATAAGACTTCGTACGTGTATTCGTACCCCGATGCTGATAATGCCTGCAAAGTAATTCGACCGTGTAAGGCCGCGTTTGTCCGCTAGAGGGCGTTCCACAGTTTCGGTTCGAACAGGCATTTGTTACTCAAAATATATACATGGACATACCTGACAGACTGCAAAGACACAATACCATGTGAAATAGGCCAGTATTTGTGTTCACAAATGCAAGTGAGGATTTTCTACAAAGTGAGTCAAACCATAGAGCATACATAGAATAGAGCAGTTATTCCTGTGGAACGACCCGAACGGATTTCTGAATGGCTCCATCTATCGCCGCGAAAACAAACTTGGACTAATTCTCACGATTTTTCTGCCCTCTACAATTGCGAGAAAGAAACTACAATATGAAAAGAAATTCGCTTTCCATCGGGTGAATGGTCACTCCTCCACTGGACACCTCTCCCCATCTGCCGGCTTAAAAAGTATAGGAAAAACACCACATATTTCTTTACCTCGCAAAGGGCAGTCAAAAAAACAACACTTTTTTCCTTGTTTGTTCAACATGTGTCGCTTACGTCGGTTGTGCCCAACCAGGTCTCTCGCAGCCACCACAGAAAGGTTCTCTATTTGGGATCTTATTTATGTAGCGAAGCACTACCTTGAGTGGGTATGCGTGCATATTTTACATCCCTTCAGGTGAGGCGTATTGTCTATCAGAACATGTTCCCTTGGTTGGAATTCTGATAAGACGACTTATTTCAAATACCGTCTGAAATGTACTTATTTTAGTTTATGAGATACGCAATACGCGATTATTTGAAAACGGCGCCTACCGGGAACACACTTCATTCTTTTCGTTTTGCTTTAATGTCTAGTGCAGCCAAATGCGTCGGAAAGGGGGGTAGGGGACGCTTGCCCCCGCCTTCCGGACTTCAGCCTTTATATCTTTTACTATTCTATTTTCATATATCTGATGTACATGTTTTATGATTTTCACTGCATGTATTTCATAATGGATACTTGGGAGGGAGGGTACACGCGGATATACGGCGTACACCTAGGGTTGCCAACTTGAAAAATTGAAAAGTCGGGACACTTCAGAAACGCAGGGATTACGTTACAGGGGGGATAGGGGTACTGAAACTCCCGCAAATCTACCTTAGCCGGTAGTCCTCTTTGTGGACTCAGTTTTATAAGTATTATTTAGTTTTATACATATGTCATAAATTTATATCAGCTTCTCCTGAATTTTTCAAATGAAATATTGTAGTTCCTCCATTATTTATATCCTGGCGCCGTCGCTGGCTGGACGACTTCAAATGGACAGAAAAGGAAAACCGTAGATTTAAAAAGGTGTTTGAATTATTAAACACATATAGTAAGATAGAGAGGAAAGAAATTTTAAATACGCCGGCAATATGTTTAATATGCATAATGCCAAAATGAGAGCAAGCACAAAAAGTAATCTGCCGATAAAATACAATGGAATATCTATAGATCATATAAAAATCTGAAATCGGCAGATACACAAATATATCTGCCAAGTAGACAACGCTACCAACTAAAAAGAAAATAAACTATGTATTTTGAAAGCTACCGGTATAACCAACACAAGAAAATTAAAACGTATTCTAAGAAAAATGAATAGTAAAAAACTTTATTTTTATATGGGCCAGTCTAGTAACTTTGGACTTCGGCCCGTCACGATTCGCCCCATACCCATTAAAATCCACACCCATGCCCCTTCCGGGACCCGAACCCGGGACCTTCGAGTCGTTGGCCTAATGCCGTACACCGCAGGGCTACCCAGCCGGCAAAAAAAAGCCTTACCAGTGCATTTTTCTACAAAACTCTTGGGTAAAACAAGTCAAATATAAAAGTGTAGGGACATTTAGGTGTCCCGCCAAAGTCATGACAGGATGCGAGACAGTTGAAAAGAAGGGACAATCTCGAAAAAATTTGGACGGGTGTCAACCCCATCTCAATTTATTAGGCCTTAGCATATACCCACCTAAAATTTATGACGTACGCAGGTATATGATGGTAAGCGAGAGGTTTCATTACAACGAGCGAAGCGTATCATCATCATATTCAGCCATTTTCTATCCACTGCTCGATGAAGGCTTCCCCTTTTTCTTTCCACATATCACGGTCTGTGTAACGTTCAACCTTCTATTGAGGTTTAAAGACATTCAGCGCCCACCCATTTCTCGCCATGGGACATGAGATCGATTCCTATAACCTTGAATTAACAATACAAACAAGATATACAAAACGGAATTCCTATCCCGGCCCCGATGACGAAGAATAAGAGAGCACTGAAAGCCTGTTACGAGTGAGCTTACACCAATGGCATAAGAAGCAGTGGTTAAGCTTTCAATTATAATACAGAACTTTTTCAAAGTAAAATTTACTACAAAACTAGCCGGTTACTGAATAAAGATTACATATGAAATACAGTGCATTAAAACAAAATAAATGAATATCAAAAAATATAACTTCTCTATGAACTAGCTCCCACGTGGGCTAAGAAGTTCGCAAGAATAAATCAATCTTTCATTGACAAAATATTTCAAATAAAACACGAATATATCATTCACAAATACATCATTAAATCTAATCAAACCTGTACATAACCACACAAGAAGAGGAAGGTGTTCAGAGCAGCCTGACTGAGGCTTCTCAATAACCGTCACTCCAGGTCACACGAAATGGCCGCCAATCAGGATACAATTTTGACATGGAATAAAAAATTAACTCCGAAATGACCTCCGAAAATTAACTCCAAATACTGGCGTCTTTCTCCCTTGACATTGAATACACAACGTTGATCCACTCTGAAGGACAGCCATCCACTCGTTTAGAACTTATTCGAAATAACTGTATCACACAAAAATACGACATGGCCCACTATATACCGTGGTCGATCAGGATCTGATGTTAAAACCCACATCAAATCATGTCCATATTCAGAAACGTCAAACTGACCGATCACAACAGAGACAGAATACCACGTGACCCAAACCATAGACCACACGAGCAGTGTTGCCCCCAACCAAAACTCAAAAATCCATTTTCCGGAAAAATAACACAAATCACATAATCATTTCATTACATCTGCTGATATGAACATCGAGGTAGCTCCTGAAAACGCTTGATTTCATCTACCCATCTTGTATTTTGACGTCACCTCGGTCATTTCTTTTCTCCGGCAATCCAATGAAGTACATTTGTCGTCCACCTTCCATCTGTTCGTCTCGCTATGTGACCGGCCTATCTCCACTTTATCATCTTCGCAGTCTTGATTACATCTTTTATCTTTGTGCGCGAATCTATTCATTTGTCTTCTTGTCCTTCCTGGTTATTCCTAGCATGCATCTCTCCATTGCTCTTTTTGTGACTTTCAATCTTTGAGTCGTTTGCGCATTCAATGTCCAAGTTTCACAGCCGTATATCATCACAGATAAGACATAGTGATTATAAACTTTACGCTTCAGACACATTGGTAGTTTGCTTTTGAAAATAAAGTGTACTCTTCCAAACGAGCTCCACACCATTTTACATCTTCTGTTTATTTCATCCGTCAACTTGGCATTCGATGTTTCGAGCTGGCCTAGGTAAACATACCCATCAACTATGCCTATTGTTTCTCTGTGAATCTTTATTTTTTTCTTACCACCATGTTGGTTGTATATTACTTCTGTTTTAATTAAATTCATTTTAAGGCCTATTTTCGAACTCTCATTACTCAGTTCCTCCATTCTGGTTTGTAGTTCTTCCGCACTTGAAGCAAATAAGATTATATCATCAGGAAATCGTAGGCGCCCAGTTTAAACTTTTTAATACTCCCTCGAGCCCCAATGAAAATAGTTTCGGAGGCATTGAATCTACTTGCCGTTTCCCTTTTCCAACTTTAATTTTTCTCTCTCAATTGTGTATATATACATGTATATATATATATAAAATGGTAAAACAGGTAGAAAAATAAGGATACTTACATGGTAGATTCTTGAAACAGATGTACAATAACAACACAAACACAATAGAAAAGCAGTACGTTTCACAAAAGCGTTTTCAACTGGTAGGAAAGAAAATGGACAGAGCGGACAGGTGCGGGACTGGTGTTAAGGAAACGCCATATTGTAAACAGATATATATACATCGGGACTGTGGCCCCCAAAAACTTCTGCCATTAACTGGGAGGATACCCCTTAAGGGAACCGACGGGGGTAGATGCCTATGTCCAATACATACGTTCACGTCGTGGGACCTGTTAGTACCCAAGCAACTGACTGGCGAACGAACATCCATGGGCTGCTCACCAACCCGCATTAGCAGACAGTGTGGTGAGTCAAATGCCTGCACCCATCCTTTCTATACACATGATGGTACAAGTAAGGGAGCAGCTTCGGAGGAGCTCATTGACCGGAGGACGGAATGCAGCTGGCAAAGGCAGCGGTCAGTCCTGCAGAAAGTCAGAGGGTCAAAATGCCCGGGTTTGGACTAGACTGCCAGGACACCGACACGGCAACTCGAACAAATCTATACGTGGCGACTCTAAACTGTCAGTCACTTGCAGAAGAAGACAAATTAGAAGAATTGCAGAATGAACTCAAGAGGATTAAGTGGGACAACAGAAGTGTTGAGAAAGAATGAAGAACAGTTGGAACTACCGTCAGGACACACGTTGTACTTCAAAGGAACAGAAAATGGAAAACAAACAGGCGTTGGCTTTATAATTAATAAAGATCTGAAGTCACGGATCAGAGAAATTGAAGGAATTTCAGATAGAACTGCACGAGTAGTAATAAAGATAAACAAGACAGTACAAGAATTATACGTTACGTGCGGAGGAGGAAACTAAAGACCTATACGAGTAGATACAGAAGATTTTGGATAGTAGCAAATCGCATTACAAAATTGTAATGAAAGACTTCACGAAAGTAGGAACTAAGCAGAGCAGTGACACGAAATTGGGAAACTTTAGATTTGGTAAAAGAAACAAGAGAGCAGAGAAGTTGGTGGAATTCTCAGAAGCCAACAGACTGTTTACTTCCAATACATTTTTGAAGAAGCCGCCCCAGAGGAAGTGGAGATGGAAAGGCCCAAATGTGACTAAAATGAAATAGACTACGTTTTATCGAATAACAGGGAAATTCTGCAAGACGTGTCTGTTCCTAAACAGTTTCAAAATCTCGAGTGATCATAGGATGGTGAGAAGTAAGCTGAAACTAAATACTAGATTTGAGAGAAAGAAGCTTATCAGTAAAAAAAAGCTTGTTTTAGATCTGGAAAATCTAAGGAAACACAGAGACAATCGAGATAGAACTAAGCAACATATTCAGCGCCTTGGAAGAGTTAGAGGATGAAGAAGACACCAATAGCAGAAATAAAATGAGATAATAAGAGAGACGGCAAAGGAAATAGAAGGTATCAAAAAGAAACAAAAGGGAGAAAAATTTCAGAAGAAACTGAACTATTGATGAAGGAGGGAAATGTAAGAAGAGAAAAATTACATAAAGAGGATTGAGTACATAGAACTAAGAAAAACCGTAAGGGAGAAAATAAGAGCGGATGTACGAAGGTACAACGAAAATCTTGTTAGAAATACAATCGATGAAAACAAGAACCTGAAGAAAACCAAACAGGAGCTCATGATAGGGAGGGAAGGGGGGAAATAATGGCAGTTAAAGAGATCAGACGGGACCGTAACACGACATAAGGAAGAAATTATAAAAATATTTGAACATTTCTACAGAGAATTGTATTACTCCGAAGAAGAACTAGGAAATGAAGATTCAGAAGAAAATAGTGTACAAGTCTCAGGCGTATTGAAAGAAAAGTGGATAAAGTACTTCGAGGGACGAAAAAGGGAAAATCGCCAGAAGTTGGACTCTCAGCAGAGATGTCTAACGGGTAGGTGAAAAGATGAAAGAGGAACTTGCTAAATTATTCTCGCTGTGCCTGAGGAAGAGGGAAATACCCTCAAGTTGGAATAATGTTATCATTTTGTTGTACAAGAAAGGGGACAAAGAACGCGTCGAAAACTAAAGACCAATTAGTTTACTGTCAGTTCTATACAAAATGTTCACCAAAGTTATTTTGAATCGTATTGAACGAAACTTAGATTTTAACCAGGGAAGGGAACAAGCCGGATGTCGTCGTGGATTTAGCACAATGGACAACATACAAACATTGAATGAAGTTATGCAAAGGACTAATGAATATGAACTTCCACTATGTTTGGGATTCATAGATTTTGAAAAAGCTTTCGATTCGGTCTTCTTGCTAGCAGTCCTTAAATCACTTGAACATCAAGGCATCGAAAGTGCATACATCAAGTTACTGCGAAACATTTACTCAACTGCTACATCTGTCATTAGACTACATCAAGAAAGCGAAAATTTTAAAGTTGGAATAGGGGTAACGGCAAAGAGTTTCAATTTCTTCAAAATTGTTCTCTGCGGTCCTGGAGATAGTGTTCCAAAATTTAAACAGGGATGAAGTTGGAATAAAAATTAATGGCGAGAATCTACATCACCTACGGTTCGCTGATGATATAGTCCTGTTTGCTTCAAGTGCAGAAGAACTACAAACAAGAATGGAAGAACTGGGTAATGGGAGTTCGAAAATAGGCCTAAAATGAACTTAAGTAAAACAAAAGTAATGTACATGCTGCAAAGAAGGAAATAATGATTAACGGAGAGATAATAGGCATAGTTGATGAGTATCTTTACCTTGGCCAGCTCGAAACATCGAATGCCAAGTTGACGGATGAAATAAATAGAAGATGTAAAATGTCGTGGAGTTCGTTTGGAAGACTACAATTTATTTTCAAAGACAAACTACCAATGTGTCTGAAGCGTAAAATTTATAATCAATGTGTCTTACCTGTAATGATGTATGACTTTGAAACTTGGACATTGAATGCGCAAACAACTCAAAGATTGAGAGTAACACAAAGAGCAATGGAGATGCATGCTAGGAATAACTAGGAGGGACAGGAATACAAATGAATGGATTCGCGCACAAACAAAGGTAGAGGATGTAATCAAGACTGCAAAGATGATGAAGTGGAGATGGGTCGGGCACATAGCGAGATGAACAGATGGAAGATGGAGAACAAATGTACTACATTGGATTCATACAGAAAAGAAAAGACGACGTCCAAATGCAAGATAGATAGATTAAATCAAGCGTTTTTCTGGAGCTACATGGATGAGAATAGCACCAGACCGTGCTATATATATGTGGAGAGAAAATTGGGAAGTCTTGATCCAGTAGGGATAGAGAACGGCTGAATATGATTGATATATATATATATATATATATGGCCTAGCAACTATGGAATTCTTCCTTACCCAGAGACCTAAACCTCATAGCAAAACAACAGCTTTCCTTCTTAACCTGGCCAACCCAGTTCTCACATTTAACAACTTCACCTTTGACGACAAACACTACCTTCAGATCCGAGGCACAGCCATGGGTATGAGAATGGCACCTTCTTATGCTAATCTGTTTATGGGCAAACTCGAACATGATTTCCTGCAAACTCAACCTTTGCCCCTCTACTCTGGGTAAGATTCTTGGACGATATAATGATGCTATGGACTCATGGTGAAATTAGCCTCAAGACATTCCTACAACAACTGAACCATTCCGTGTTGTCCAGTTCACCTGGTCCATTTCCGACAAAAGAGTCACATTCCTTGACGTGGACATCACCTTAGAAAACAACACTGACCACTTCCGTTCACATAAAACCAACCAACCATATGCAGTATTTACACTACTCAAGTTCCCATCCTTATCACACCAAGAAAGCGATTCCTTTCTCCCTTGCCCTCAGAGGACAACGCCTTAATTCCACCACCTCTGCTGCTGAAACTTACAACCAACGCCTCAAAGGAGGGTCTAGTCAACCGAGGCTACCCTTCTAACCTTGTAACCAAACAGATCCGCCGTGCATCCTCACACACTCAACCCACTCAAAAATCCAAACCACCGTCGCCCAACCCACCGGCTCTAATCACCCAGTTCCATCCTAAACTAACCAAGGTCAAACAAATCTTACACTCTAATTTCCATATTCTCCAGTCTGACCCAGACACAAGATCAAAATTCCCCACCAAACATAGATTTTTTCAACATCCACCTAATCTTAGAAATATCTTGGTCCGTACGAATCCCTCCTTACCACCACACCCAACCGGCGCACTGACATGCCAGAGACCCAGATGTAGAGTCTGCTCTATTTTCATGACTTCTCCCACAATCACTATCAATACTGCTAATGGCCGGTACACCCTAAATCCCAAAGGTACATCCCACACCTCTAATGTTATATACATCCTAACCTGCAAGTTCTGTGATGCCTTTTATGTGGGGGAAACAAGTTGTTCTCTTAACATTCGAATTAATAACCATCGTCACTTCTGTACTATCAACGAACCGAATGCCCCAGTTTCCTTGCACACCGAGCCCCACAATACCAATTTTGATCTATCTTTCCTGGTTGCCATAATCCACATTTTACCCCCTACGACCAGCACATCAACACGCCGTTTGTGGAAGAATGCCTTTATTCACGGTTTGAGCGCGGAAATAAAAACTGACCTTAACCTTCAATAACTCAAAGATTCCCCTTTCATCTACAATTTCAACACATTTCCATCCGCGATCCCACCTTGTACTTACACGATATACAGTTATTATTATTTTAAGTTACGGATATCTACGCGCTACAGCAGTCAGTTGTTCTCCCAGTTTTGATGCTTTGTCCACTACGTGTTGCCACTGTCTCTTCTAACTTGTCCTTTGTGAACACGTGAACTTCGCTTTCTTCCTCTATACTTGAAAACGTGTACTACTCGAAATATAGTGACATTTTTAATGTGTGATCCATGGAGGAAATAAAATAGAAGGAGACGCCCTAACGTACCCCTACTTCGAAAATAAATTGAAGCCGAAAATGGCCGCCGTCCCGGTTGTTTGTATCACGGTCCGCCATATTGCGTATGGAATAAAATTGAAGTATTCCATTCACAGACAGGCAAATAATCAGATCATTTTTTGTTTTTCTGTGATTTTTAAAATGGAAATGAGTTGTGTCGCTTTTGAATGCATAAACAGATACAATAAGAAGAGCCCCAATGTCACATTTCACAGGTGAGTGTTAGAAAAACTTCTGTCGAAATATAAAAAGGTTGAAATAAATTGATATTATGGAGACAATTAAAAGTGTTTTTCTATGCTTTTCATTATGACGTCAATATGTGAATTCGAGAATTTAAAGAAAAGGATTACTATTTTTTCTCATAGATTACAAGAAACTGACTAAAGGAAATGTCAGTAGTATTCATTATATTTCATGCACTTTGGGGAATTAGTTTTCGTTATGCAGCTTTCGATGTTCAATGGAAGTTTTGGTTATTCTTTATGTTAAACTGTACAATATTTTATAAGCACTGACAAATTATTTGTGTATATTTGTATTCTTTAACCATAATACCAAAACTTCACGTGTAAATTAAATGTGATTACAATTCAATAACGTGATTTATAGGGTGACCGTATCAATGTTTGACCAAATAAGGAAAATTTCAACTCTAAGCAAGAACTGACGTTTATATACTGATAATAGAAAAATATACGAAACAAACCCTAAGACCATGCAGAATAAGTCAAAGGAAAAGCAGCTCGCATTTATTTCATTTAACACAACAGACAAATATATTGCTGAAGGTGTAGTTGCACCAGTAGTTGACCAGTTGTAGTAGCCAATTGTGAACTATAGCTGTTGCAGTGAGATCATTGATTCTTTTTACGGTACTATAGGTTGTTCCTTGAACAACGAAGCAATGTAATAATTAATTATTTCACTGTACCTTCTACTCGATATGCACGGATATCTTGTATTACTTATACTTATGTCCTCTTATCGTGCGCTCTGCTCTCTTCCAGATGCCCTTTACACTTTTTATTTGATTTTGGGGGTACTGTATTTCCTGATTGCACAGCATTTGGGGACTACACTATTAAACCTTATGGAAGTATAAAACGTACTGTGTTTACTACTATACCCAATATAAACTATTATTACTGTTTATCTCCCTTATTAGTCAACCACTGGCAACTGGTCCATTACTGGTACGGTCACCATGTAACTTTTCATGTCATAGACCAGGTGAATCAGAGACTAAATTGTAACACATCTTTTCGAAATGAACACTGGAACATATTTAACAATTTACGCTTTCTGAATCTTAGAAGCACTGTTATTAACATATATACCCAGTATGTTAGTATGTTTACATGGTTCAAAGGGTAAATTGTAATTTATGGCAGTCAAGAAATGTAAAAATTACAGCTATGGAGCTATTTAGATTCCCTTGCGGTTGGGCAGACATATGGAGTCTGTTAAACGTCTAATAATAAATATAAAGTGGCTATAATAAATATATAAAATTTTACCTATTAGTTTACCCCTCTACGGAATTTAATCTGGAATTAATAACTAATTCATCTAAGTTACAGTGTAGGCATCTTTTCCTGGTTTAATATTTTTTAATGATATATATACAAGTTAAACCAACGTATAGTGACGATAGTGCAAGTAATAAATGAAGGAAAATTTAGGACTAGGAAGGCCTCTGGACAAGGTGAACCAATGGAGATTTGTCATTACTTTTCTCTGGATCAGAGGTGACGAAAAAAGAGGAACATCCATGCCCTGAACGGATTTTAAACTCATAAAGCTGTGTCGGCCGCGTTCGCAGAAGAATTCCTTAATGAGCACATCTACCTATGTGGCCAGAGGTCTTACGCAATTAACGGCTACACATGTCAATATTTTTCATTGTGCAGTGTTTATTCTGCTAGATTTTTTTCATTCAACCGCACCTGGAGTTATTTTAAACGCTGCCTAAAAAACAAATGTAAGTATAATAACATATGATATACGTTTCATAAAAATATTATCTGTATGGTGTACATAAAATAGGGATTTCGTGGTTTTCTTCCATACGCAAGATGGCGGATGGCCGCACTGGACGATTGACGGGCGGCCATTTTCAGCTTCAAAATTTGG